>CAUYON010077466.1:0-10008 GCA_963573935.1 Arctocebus calabarensis | reverse complement strand
CGGGCGCCTGTAGTCCCAGCTACTCGGGAGGCTGAGGCAAGAGAATCGCTTGAGCCCAAGAGCTGGAGGTTGCTGTGAGCAGTGTGACGCCACGGCACTCTACCAAGGGTGATAAAGTGAGACTCTGTCTCTACAAAAAATAAAAAATAAAAAAATAAAAATAATGTAAGAGAAGAAGATATCGTTAAAATGCTGTTTTTCCATCCATTTCACTGTTTTTCTAGTCTGCGAGACAACCTGTTTAGCGTATTTTAGAATTCCAAGTACTTGTTTTTATATGACTTGGGATTAGATGGCATCTGACTGCTTTTCAAAGGGATTTGTATGCTGTGCACTTGGCATAATGGATTTCAATTCTATGCCCCAGAATGCAGTTCATAGCATAAATCAATAGGGCTGTCTGCTTCACAGGCTTGCTGTTTCTGCCTAGTGCCTCATCTCTTCCATCTGACTGTTCTCCATTCCATCTTTTACCTTCTCTAATCATTTTTAGTTATTCAGCTCATTTGGTGAAAAGCAAAGGCAAAGGTGTTTCTGACTTCTTTAAACTTAGAGTAGGGTACTTGTAAACTTACAATGTTCCCATAAAAATCATAAAGGAAGTGGGCTGGTTAAAGCCAGATAAATGATATATACATATTGCTGGAGATAATCAGAGCCCACTCCCCCTAAGTCATGAAGCATTTTAGTTTTCATCTATGAGGAGATAGAATGTCTGGATAATAAAACTGATGTGAATTGCTAATAGGTGAAACCTATTAGATAATCTGCATTTTAAAAGATAGCATAAACTATTACCCAGATATCCAGAAACCCTGGACAAATTACTTAATATCTAAGCTGTAATTCTGTCATCTTTTTTCAATGAAAAAAAAAATATTACCTATGCTCAAAAGGATGATGTGAGGATTCAATGAGATTATCCAGATAAAGTAAGGCACACAGTGCCTAGCATATAAATGCTCAACATTATTTTGATGCCAGAACCCCTGTATTTTCCTGATTCTATCCTGACTCATTGCCTGACTAGTCTCACAAGCACTAGGCCTCAATTTCTTCATTTTAAAATTAGACATTCATCTTTGAGGAAACAGTTTTCTTAACTGTGTGCCAGATTCTAAGTCAGGCATCTAAAAAATCCTAAAATACATTAACTCCGATAACTTAAATATTTTTCTCCTAGACACAAAACAAAGAAACTATAGGAAACTAAGGCCCTTACCATAATTTCATAACAGTACACAATATGGAGAGGCAGCAGATGGAGCTGACAGTGATTCCCCTGAACCAGTATGAAAAGGAAGATGACAGCACCAATAACACATAACAGCCTGGGCAGTGCCTGGGGCTCAGTGGGCAGGGCGCAGGCCCCATATACCCAGGGTGGTAGGTTTGAACCCAGCCCCGGCCCAACTGCAACAAAAAATAGGCAGGCGTTGTGGTGGGTACCTGTGGTCCCAGCTACTCGGGAGGCTGAAGCAAGAGAATCGCCTAAGCCCAGGAATTGGAGGTTGCTGTGAGCTGTGTGATGCCACGGCACTCTACCGAGGGCAATAAAGTGAGACTGTTTCTTAAAAAAACAAACAAACAAACAAAACAACATAATGGCCCATGACTCTGAACACTACATTCAAATAAAAGGGTTTATTTATCACCCAGAGCTAATGTTGTTCAACAGATTAGACAACAGTGCATTTTTTAAAAAACCATTCCCCAGGCTGGTCCACAGGTAGTAAGTTATCTCACTTGATTGTTCACAGTCAGTTACAGATTGAACTCCTTCTTCTACTCTTTCCCTCCCCTTCTCACTACTGCACTAGACTAGTATAAAGAAACAAACAAACAAAAAAAAAACCATTCCCCAAAACAGGAATTTAACATGGCAACAATTTTATTAAAACCTCTTTCTTAGCCTGGATCATTATCTGGGGTACAATATGCGCTTCATCTAAAGGGCCTTCTTTATGATATTAACTACAGGGGTTGGTGGGGGTGAGGTTGGTACGTAGGAGCTCCTACTTTTGTTCGTCCAGGTCAGTCAGAGTAGGACCAGAAGAGAAGAGAAGAAAACACAGAGAAAGTGTGTCTTACTTAGTCCAGAGCACATATAGTCAATAATACACCCACGGAGCATCTAGAATTTGCAGGAAATGTCCAAGGGAGCTGTATGTAGTCTAATCCACACATAATAAATGAGATTAAGTGTACAGAATTTAAAAAAATCAAAGTAGAAAAAAGAGAAGGCCAGGAAATCTAATCAAAGTATAAATATAAAAGAAAGCATTAGTCTAATCAATAGCATTACCATATCAAAAGGAAAATTGCAAGAACTGCCTACGGGAAAATCTCAGACCAAGCCTGCATCTATAGTCTAAACCAGAGACATGAAAATTAAAAGAGTTCAATTTACAATGTTGGACTTACCTAGAATCCAAACTGCATAACTAACATAAAAAATTCACCCAACAGACCATCCTTTTCTCAAAAAAACCCTAAAATCAATGACAAGATTTCCTCCTTTGGAGACAAAGAGGGTAATGGATGGAAATTGGAAATCTCACTACAGCAGAAAAAATTTTTCCAAAAACTACACAAGAAAGGTTGGAGTGAAAAGAGTAGCAAAGTAAGAGCATAAGATAAGAATAATCAATTTGACCTAAAAACAGTCTTTTTCAAATAGCCCATAAGTGATAATATCAGACATACAGAGAAAAAAAGTTCTCATACATGACTGGGTGCTACAATTTAAAAAAATGAAGTCATAATCACATATGCAATTATTGTTTCCCATTTCCAAAACCAAATACAGAAAATTAAACATGATACTAAATAGAATGTAAAAGTTATGAACCATGACAGTGTAAAGGCAAAGATAAGGTTGACAGAAAATAGGAGGTAATGGCTCAGCGCCTATGGCTCAACGGGCTACGGCGCCAGCCACGTACACCTGAGCTGGCGGGTTCGAACCCAGCCTGGGCCACCAAACAACAATGACGGCTGCAACCAAAAACTGGCTGGGTGTTGTGGCGGGCGCCTGTAGCCCCAGCTACTTGGGAGGCGGAGGCAAGAGACTCGCTTGAGCCCAGGAATTGGAGGTTGCTGTGAGCTGTGATGCCACAGCACTCTATCCAGGGTGACAGCTTGAGGCTCTGTCTCAAAAAAAAAAAAAAAGAAAGAAAGAAGGAGGTAAGAAAGGGGAAGAGGTAGAGGAATGATTAGGACTATTAATATCCTATCTTTACATGGGGCGGAAACCAGGAGATACTATCAAGAATAGAGGGGAGAGTTTAATTATTATAATGTAAACATCAAAAAATAGAAGAGAAAGGAAAAGAATATTGTAAAGTAATCCTCATTTTTCATAGAAGGAAGTCAATAATGTCCAAGTTTGATGACTAACAGTGATATAGAGATTTAAAGTTATGGAGGTATTACTGTTTAATAATACTATAAACAAAACAGTAACAGTTAGCTTCTGAAAAGTACTGAGGTAGGGGCAGAGTGTGACAAAAGTCCATTGATTTAAGTCGATTTAATCTTTTATCATATGAATATATTACTTTGACTTTTAATAAAATGAGCTTTAAAAAAGAATAATATAGTCTTCCAATTTGATCTTTTAAAAAATTAAAACTAGAGGGCAGTGCCTGTGGCGCAGCGAGTAGGGCGCCGGCCCCATATACTGAAGGTGGTGGGTTCAAACCCAGCCTCAGCTGAACTGCAAAACAAACAAACAAAATTAAAACTAGGTGGCGCCTGTGGCTCGGTGAGTAGGGCGTTGGCCCCATATAACGAGGGTGGTGGGTTCAGGCCTGGCCTTGGCCAAACTGCAACAAAAAAATAGCCGGGCGTTGTGGCAGGCACCTGTGGTCCCAGCTACTTTGGAGACCAAGGCAAGAGAATCGCCTAAGCCCAGGAGCTGGAGGTTGCTGTGAGCTGTGACAGCACAGCACTCTACCGATGTCAACAAAGTGAGACCCTGTCTCTAAAAAAAAAAAATTAAAATAAAATAAAAATTAAAACTAAATGACATGCTAGGGCAAACTGTCACTAGAAGAATCAAGCTGCCTTCTGATAGGAAGAACCAATAGAAAAGTACACTTTAAGTTTAGAAATAGTCTTGGCTCAGTGCCTGTGGCTCAAACGGCTAAGGTGCCAGCCACATACACCCGAGCTGGCAGGTTCGAATCCAGCCCGGGCCCGCCAAACAATGACAGTTGCAACCAAAAACTGGCCAGGTGTTGTGGCGGGCGCCTGTAGTTCCAGCTACTTGGCAGGTGGAGGTAAGAGACTCACTTGAGTCCAGGAATTGGAGGTTGCTGTGAGCTGTGATGCCACAGCCCTCCATCCAGGGCAACAGCTTGAGGCTCTGTCTCAAAAAAAAAAAAAGAAAAAGAAAAAGAAAAGAGTCTTTCCTTGAGTAAGACTAACTTCCTAATATGGAACATCTGAAACCAAACTGACTATGTGACTATAATAAAATATCTTTCATTCCAGTATGTTGATTAACTTTGTAAATATTTATTAATATTAATAATAACCCAAGAATCTGGTTAATGATGATGCTTTTATATAATACTCAACACGCTTTACTACACAACTTCATAATAACCAAAGGATGAGAGGGTGGTTTTATGAAAGAATATGATAAGCTCACTAAAGGCAGTGCTTGGGTCTATAAAATCTCCATCAATAGTTATGCATCATATTTGCTCCTTAAATGCTTAGGGGTAAATGATTGCATATTTTAATTACTAAAGCTAACCCCAGGAAAGTACAGTTTCTATAATTCCCCAGTAATGTTGCCCTGGCTATTCCTCTCTCGCTTCCAAACTCTCTCTCCCATACTTGTCCTAATATCTCTGGGCTGGGTCTGTCAACCAGAGTTGTCTGCCAGTTAATATCCTGTTAGGTTTTGCCTAGGGAGACTGGAAGAGGAGAGAAGGGATTTTCTTGCTGTGTTCATTCCTATCAGCTTTGCTCCAGTAACAGAAGGCAGCTGCATCTCCCAACTCAGCTGTTCCCCTTCTCCCTTGGTGGTTAAGCACTTAGCTAAACAGCATCCCACTCAGGGGTCAGCTTACCAGCTGAGGGGGGCCCTCCATGCTTCTAGGTTCTTCTATTTGCTCAGGCTTAGGAGTGGTAGTGTTTCCTGTCTGGATTGCCTCAGTGTCTACTTTTTGCTTTTTATCATTCTTCTAACACCAATGTAACCAATTTTCAGATTCAAATCTCTAAAATACTTCACATGGTTTTCTAGGCCCCAATTAACAAGGGGAAGAAAATACGTACCTCCATCAGAAATTATTTACAGAGGGCTGGTAAGCAGCAGTTTAGGCATCTTATATCCTCAATACAGAAGTGAGTCTAAGGCTATTTCTATAAGACTAGCATTAGGATTGTTTTCATACACTGATGGAATTCAGTACAGAATCTTGAGTTTAACATATTATTAAAAAGAGGCTAAGTCAGAGTATAAAATCCCTCACAAAGAGGGAAATGGGACACCTAGAAGTAAAAAATGCAGTAAATACAAACTTTTATCTGTTTTTAAGTCTATCTTATCTACTCTTTAACTAAGGTACTTGATAACTCTAACATTCTAAAATCAACACCACAGTAATACAGTAAGTTGTCTTTTTATCACAAAATGATCTGTCATATTATTCAATGAATAGACCAGGGATTTGGACAAATTAAGAAAATGTGGCAGCAACGGCAACTTTGACCTTCATCTACCATTCTTACTTCTTGGCAGACTGTGTAGATCTATACATATCTATTGAAAATCGATAGTGAGTGTGGCTATAATTTTCAGCATGGCATAGAGTTACCATTTTTTCTTCTCCAGTCCACCTCATACCTTCTTAAACACGCATCCTCACTTCTACAGCAGGGTGGTGAAGAGTACAGACTCTGGAGCCAGAATGCTGCATTCAAATCTTGCTCTGCCACTTACTAGCACCTTAGACAAATTTCATTTGACTTCTATGCCGCAGTTGTGTCATCTGTCAAGTGGAGGAAAATAACAATCTACTTCATAGAATTATTTAGAACAAAGGAGTTACTTTTTATAAAACAGTTTAGAATGGGAAATAGAATATAGCGAGTGCTATATAACTTACTATTATCATTCCACATACAAAGATAGGTACACCCTAGAAATGCCATAGGGACATTTACATGATTTTTTTTCTTCATAATAGGAGAAATAATGCTTATAGATCACCCTAGAAGTTTTGACATACAAAGGCCTCTATCACAGAATAGTTCTTGATCTTTCTTGTATCATGGACCCTTTTGAAGATGAGTGGAAGTTACAGACCTTCTCTCTAGAATAATGCATACACACAAAGTATCCCAAAACATGTCAATTTTTGATTCAAATCAGACTATTTCACGATGGTATTATTATAACAAAGCTAAAACACTAGAGGGTGCCACAACCAAAGGAAAAAAATATAAAGAAAGCACAGGAAATTTCAAGTTGCTTAAAATTCTTCGACTGGAACAAACATTTGCCCCTAGGAAAGAATAGCTGGGAGGCTCGACGCCTGTGGCTCAATGGGCTAAGGCGCCAGCCACGTACACCTGAGCTGGCGGGTTCGAATCCAGCCCAGGCCTGCCAAACAACAATGATGGCTGCAACCAAAAAAATGGCCGGGCGTTGTGGCGGGTGCCTGTAGTCCCAGCTACTTGGGAGACGGAAGCAGGAGACTCGCTTGAGCCCAAGAATTGGAGGTTGCTGTGAGCTGTGATGCCACAGCACTCTATCCAGGGTGACAGCTTGAGGCTCTGTCTCAAAAAAAAAAAAAGAATAGTTGGGTGAATGTACCTCACCAAATGCTTTAAAATACACCAACTCTTTCATAGGTTCTAGATTAGTGCTTTCTAATAGAACTTTCTGCAATGATGGGAATCTTCTAGTTGTCCAAAACAGTACAGTAGCCACTAACCACATGTGTCTGCTGACCACATGAAATGACTAAGGAATTAAATTTTTAATTTCATTTAATTTTAACTAAATTTGATTTAAATAGCCACATGTGGCTTGTGGCTACTATACTTAACAGTCCAGTTCTACATTTTAAAGTTTTGAAATGACTTGCTTCTTACCACAAGCTATTATATGTCATTGTTAAAGGAATTTCTAATAGAGTGGGTTCATGCAATGCAGGCCAATAAATCCCTTGTGATAACACTGTAGAGATAGAAAAAGACTGTCAGCGTCTCTTATTCACCCTACACATGTTCACAATCAAAAGTAAAGCTTTCTTTCACTCATTATAGAAGACCCTACCTTCTCAATTCCCAGCGTTTCTTTATTCAAACACATTTTTAAGCCCTTAGGTTTTAAGAGCTTTTTTAAAAAGCATATGTTAAAAGAGAATTAACAAAGTTTAGTAAGGGGGCTTTCGCCATTTAAAAACAAATCCAAGTCTAGTGACATGCTAAGGGAGCACTAAGACAAGACTGCAAATACATGGGGCAGGTATCCTGAAGAAGACAGTCTTCACCAGGAGTCTGTCAGCGCTAGAATGAAACAGGGGCACTGCAGGCAGAGGCAAGCAAGCACATGGCATTGCAAGGAGGCATCAGTGAACACCTAGACTGCAGATTCAGGGAGAATGTGAGACCAAAGGACACATCTCTCAGTTGTTTCCACACCAGATTCTTTCTTCACACTGCCCCTTTAGTCTGCTAAAAATAAAGGTAATGTTGACCCACCTGGCAAAGAAGAAAGCAGTCTATTCCACACTGCATAACATCTTATATCTTACAACCCAGAGTTTGGCACGGTGCCCTAAATAAAGTAGATGTCTAACGAATGCTAGTGACAATGACAAAAAACATTAGAGAATATATTTTCAAATATTTAGATGCTTATCAGAAGTTACAAATGTCAACAAAAAGCAGGTGAGTTCTTGAAACTATCCCTGATCTAGAAACATGGTAGATAGGGACGCTTGGTATGCCTAAGCCTTTGCAATTGGGTCATAATGCAGCTGGCATGGCTCTTTTTGCAGAATAATTGTTTGTCCACAGCTGCTCCCAAATTACCAAAAATCAAATAAGTAGTCGCCAAGTGATAGCAGGATTAGATGCTGCCTCAATTTCCATTAAGGAAAAATAACATAAATTGCCACAGCCCCATTCCTCAGTCTCAGACATACACAAAGGATGCTTTTATTCAGATCCTCCATACTGTGAAAAGCATTGTTGCTTGGCTGTTTCTGTAATGGGCCTCAATTCTGGATCTGTCATCAAACAACCAACATTCAGTGAAAGCTATTCCCTAGCTTCTGCAGGATAGTTCAACACATGATTTTCTTTTGAAGTAACTAAGTATTTGTTTCTGGATAAAATTATGACAGTATGAGCATCAATACCACAGATCTAGAAATCTCTGCAAGTCTATCATTCTCTCATTCATTCAACAAATGTTTACTGAATTCTTAGCGGGTGCTCATAGATTATCATAGCATGAATATTCCAAGAAAATCTATGACTGGCAATTCTAATCTTATAACTTTAATTTAAAAATATATCCCTGGTTGGGCAGCGCCTGTGGCTCAAGGAGTAGGGCGCCAGCCCTATACACCGGGGGTGTCGGGTTCAAACTCAGCCCCGGCCAAAAAAAAAAAGAGAGAGAGATAAGAATGTATCCCTGGCCCGGCAAGGTGGCCTGTAATCCTAGCACTTTGAGAAGCTGTGATAGGCAGACTGCTTGAGCTCAGGAGTTCCAGATCAACTTGAGAAAGAGGGAGACCCTATCTCTACTAAAAATAGAAAAATTAGCTGGGTGTTGTGGCAGGTACCTATAGTCCCAGCTACTTGGGAGGCTGGGGCAAGAGGATCACTTGAGCCTAAGGGTTTGAGGATGTTGTGAGCTGTCAACCCCAGGGCAACAAAGTAAGACTGTCTCAAAAAACAAAAATGTATCCTTATAAAAGTCCCACATTCTTTTTGGGTAAGAAAGAAAATATAAGTGCGTTAGGATCAACTAGGATAGCCACATTAACCAAGTTAACAATTTTGTGTATATTCTTCTAGCATTCCCCCATCCCCAATTTGTTATATGGTTGGTTTTCTTTTGCTGTTTTTAAACAAGTGAGCTTATATAGTACACAACATTTTACAAATATTTTTTCATTTAATAGAATAAAGTTCATGTTATTAACATTTTTTGTATCACATTTAAAAATGTTTATAGAACATTTCCTGTAAAAATGCACAGTATTAATGTACATAATTATGATTCAACAAAATTATTAAAAAAAATGCACAGTATTTTACTAATCCCATAAAGTCAGTCATTTAGGTTATTTCTAAGTTTTCACTATTATAAATAGCACTGCTACAGTAAGTCTGATATTCAACAAATATATGTTGAATAAATGAGTGAATAGGTGGTTTACAGAGCCAAGTGGTTAAGTACATACCAAATTATCTCTTTCTTTTTGAGAAAGAGTCTCACTCTGCTGCCCTAGGTAGAATGCCATGGTGTCATAGCTCACAGCAACCTCAACTCTTAGGTTTCAGCAATCCTCTTGCCTCAGCCTCTCAAGTAGCTGGGACTACAGGTGTATGCCACTATGCCAGCTAGTTTTTCTACTGTTAGTAGAGACAAGATCTTGCCCTTGTTCACCCTGGGCTCAAGCTCTTAACCTCAAGCAATCCACCTGCCTTAGCCTCACAGAATGCTAGGATTATAGGCGTGAAGCACCTTGCCTAGACTCCAAATTATTTGTTTAGCCTTTTTTTTTGCAGTTCCACCGAGGCTGGGTTTGAACCCGCCACCTTTGGTATATGGGGCTGGTGCCCTACTCGATGAGCCACAGGCACCTCCCCCAGCCTTTTTTTTTATTTTTTGAGACAGAGCCTCAAGCTGTCGCCCTGGGTAGAGTGTCGTGGCATTACAGCTCACAGCAACCTCCAATTCCTGGGCTCAAGCGAGTCTCCTGCCTCGGCCTCCCAAGTAGCTGGAACTGCAGGCGTCTGCCACAA
>CAUYON010077465.1:0-21183 GCA_963573935.1 Arctocebus calabarensis | reverse complement strand
TCCAGCCCCCTGGCCCGCCAAACAACAATGCCGGCTGCAACGAAAAAATGGCCGGGCGTTGTGGCGGGCGCCTGTAGTCCCAGCTACTTGGGAGGCGGAGGCAGGAGACTCGCTTGAGCCCAGGAATTGGAGGTTGCTGTGAGCTGCAATGCCACAGCACTCTACCAAGGGTAACAGCTTGAGGCTCTGTCTCAAAAAAAAAAGAAAGGCGTCTGAAGAATTTTTCTGTTTTCCTTAAGGTACACCAGGCTATTTTTTTTTTTTTTTTTTGTAGAGACAGAGTCTCACTTTATCGCCCTTGGTAGAGTGCCATGGCATCACACAGCTCACAGCGACCTCCAACTCCTGGGCTCAAGCAATTCTCCTACCTCCGCCTCCCAAGTAGCTGGGACTATAGGCGCCTGCCACAATGCCCGGGTATTTTTTTTTTTTTTTTTTTTTGGCTGCTTGAGCCACAGGCGCCGAGCCTTTTTTTTGTTATTTGCTCACCATCATACAAATGAAGACAAGGCTATTTTAAATATACCTCTTGGCTCGGCGCCTGTGGCTCAGAGAGCTAAGACACCAGCCACGTACACCTGAGCTGGTGGGTTCGAATCCAGCCGGGGCCCGCCAAACGATGACAGCTGCAACCAAAAAATGGCCGGGCGTTGTGGCAAGTGCCTGTGGTCCAACCTATTTGGGAGGCGGAGGCAAGAGACTTGCTTGAGCCCAGGAATTAGAGGTTGCTGTGAGCTGTGATGCCACAGCACTCTATCCAGGGTGACAGCTTGAGGTTCTGTCTCAAAAAAAAAAAATAATAAATAATAAATAAATAAACCTCTCAAGAATCACTTAAGCCCAAGAGTTGAAGGTTGCTGAGCTGTGACGCCACAGCCCTCTGAAGGCTACATAGTGAGACTCTGTCTCAAAAAAATAAAATAAAATAGGCTCAGCGCCTGTGGCTCAGCGGGCTAAGGCGCCAGCCACGTACACCTGAGCTGTCAGATTGGAATCCAGCCTGGGCCCGCCAAACAATGACGGCTGCAACCAAAAAATGGCCGGGCGTTGTGGCGGGCGCCTGTAGTCCCAGCTACTGGGGAGGCTGAGGCAAGAGAATTGCCTAAGCCCAGGAGTTGGAGGTTGCTGTGAGCTGTGTGACACCAGGGCACTCCACCAAGAGTGATAAAGTGAGACTCTCTCCTCTATCTACGGGGGTCGGGGGTGGGTGGGGGGATATAGGGTGGTGCCTGTGGCTCAGTGAGTAGGGCGCTGGCCCCATATATCCAGAGTGGCAGGTTCAAATCCAGCCCCAGCCAAACTGCAAAACAAAGAAATAGCCAGGTGTTGTGGTGGGTGCCTGTAGTCCTAGCTACTTGGGAGGCTTAGACAAGAGAATCGCTTAAGCCCAGGAGTTGGAGGTTGCTGTGAGCTGTGTGATGCCAGGGCACTCTACTGAGGGCTATAAAAGTGAGACTCTGTCTCTACAAAAAAAAAAAAAAATTAAAAAAAAAAATAAATATACCTCTTAAGTTTAACCAAGTTTATGACTTTACCACGAAAGTATGAGGCGTCTCCAAAGAAGTAGAAAGCAGGCTTTTACAAGATCCAGAAAGTTTTGCCACGGTGAGTCACAATCCACATCTTTGTCTAGCGTATTGTTTTAGTGTGGAAGGTTCTCTGCTGACCATTTACACATAAAGATCCCAAAGCCTCAATTTACCCCCATAGATGGAAGAAGACGGAGATCAAAGGCTAATCAAGGAAGAAAAAAGGGATGACTAACAAATAAGTCAAAGGCTCTGTGCCTTACTTAGCTCATAGTTAGGGCACTGGCCACTATACCAAGGCTGGTGGGTTCAAACCTGGCCTCAGCTGAACCTAGCCCAGGACTGCTAAACAATAATAACTGGCAGGTGCCTGTAGTCCCAGCTACTTGAGAGGTTGAGGCAAGAGAATCACTTAAGCACAAGAGTTTGAGGTTGCTGTGAGCTGTGACATCACAGCTTTACCAAGGGCAACATAGTAAGACTCTGTCTCAAAAAAATAAAAAAAGGGCGGGGCGGCCCCTGTGGCTCATCGAGTAGGGCACTGGCCCCATATACCGAAGGTGACAGGTTCAAACCTGGCCTCCGCTGAACTGCAAAACAGAAAAATAGCCAGGCATTGTGGCCAGTGCCTGTAGTCCCAGCTACTTGGGAGGCTGAGGCAAGAGAATCACCTAAGCGCAGGAGTTGAAGGTTGCTTGTGAGCTGTGTGACGCCATGGCACTCTACGGAGGGCGATAAAGTTGAGACTCTGTCTCTACAAAAAAAAAAAAAAAAATAGGGTGGCGCCTGTGGCTCAAGGGGTAGGGCACCGGCCCCATATCCTGGGAGTGGTGGGTTCAAACCTGGCCCTGGCCAAAACCTGCAAAAAAAAAAAGAAGTCACAAGCTCGGCACCTGTAGCACAGTGGTTACAGTGGCAGCCACATACACTGGCTGGGTGGCAGGTTGGAACCCAGCCCGGGCCAGCTAAACAACAATGTCAACAGCAACACAAAATAGCTTGGCATTCTGGCTGGTGTCTATAGTCCCTGCTACTCAGGAGGCTGAGGCAAAAGAATCACTTGAGCCCAGGTGTTTGATGTTGCTGTGAGCTATGACACCATGGCACTCTACCAGGGGTGACAAAGCGAGACTCAAAAAGTCACAAAAACATGAAACCAAAAAAGGAGCCTTAAACTGAGCCGCTAAGCCCCACAGCCTCCCTATTATTCCTGTAGGGGTAGCAGATGCAGTATTTTTTTTTTTTTTTGGTAGAGACAGTCTCACTTTATCGCCCTCAGTAGAGTGCCGTGGCGTCACAGAGCTCACAGCAACTCCAACTCCTGGGCTTAGGCGATTCTCTTGCCTCAGCCTCCCGAGTAGCTGGGACTACAGGCACCTGCCACAACACCCGGCTATTTTTTCGTTTTGCAGTTCAGCCAAAGCCATATACACCTTTGGTATATGGGGCTGGCGCCCTACTCGTTGAGCCACAGGTGCCACCCAGATGCAATATATATATATATTTTTTTGAGACAGCGCCTCAAGCTGTCGCCCTGGGTAGAGTGCTGTGGCATCACAGCTCACAGCAACCTCCAATTCCTGGGCTCAAGCGAGTCTCCTGCCTCCGCCTCCCAAGTAGCTGGGACTACAGGCACCTGCCACAACGCCGGCCATTTTTTTGGTTGCAGCTGTCATTGTTGTTTGGCGGGCCCGGGGGCTGCATTCGAACCCGCCAGCTCAGGTGTACATGGCTGGCACCTTAGCCCGTTGAGCCACAGGCGCCGAGCCCTAAGGAAAGTTTTAAATGAATAAAAGAAACACATTTAATCAAATATCCTGATAATAGAGGTAAGGGTGCACATTTACTCAGACACAACCCAGAACTTGGAGAATTCTGCAAAGTGAATGTATATTGAATCAGTAAATTTCAGTAATGTGAGGCAAATGCCTGTGGTAGTGAGGTTGACTTTGCAAGTGTCCTTGCTGCCTTTCTTTTATGTCTGTCAGAGCTCTTTAAGTTTTCAGTTCCTTCAGCAGCTTCTGGTTAGTTTTGTTTGGCAGTCTGGACCTGGTGGACTAAGTGCAGAGTGATTTCTCCCTTGACCTGGCTCACAGCTGATTCCCCCCACCCCCTGAAGTCTTCTCCATTAAAGAATGTGATGAGAAACTCAGGGAGACTGAGACTATGTGATGCTGAGGGAGGTTGTGCATATTGGTGACTACATGGCAGCACAGTGGCCAGTGGGGATTATGTGTGACTGTGCTGGTGACTATACAGAACTGTTTGTCAAGGTCCCAGGAGGAGACCTGGCACACTCAAACTGGGAGTTTCTAAAGGGGACTACTTCTAAAAGTGTGGGCTGTTAGCCAGGCGTTGTGGCAGGTGCCTATAATCCCAGCTACTTGGGAGGCTGGGGCAAGAGAATTGCTTGAGCCCAAGAGTTTGAGGTTGCTGTGAGCTGTGGACACCACAGCACTCTACCCAGGGCCACATAGTGAGACTCTGTCTTAAAAAAAAAAAAAAAAAGAGGTGTGGGCTGATATGGTGCAGCTCTCTGGGGCTCTTACAAGTCCTGGGCCTAAAGGGTCGCAGTAGGCAGTTTGTGGTGAGGGCCCCTGACAGGTACAGTGGCCTTTGGGTGAGGTATGTAGCCAACCATGACAGCCTGGAGGGGAGAGAACAAAGGGAATAACACCACCTCTCCTCCCTTCAGTCTCCAGCTGGGGCCTTCATTGGCAAACCCAACAGGAAGCCATGGAACAAGGGAGCCATTGATGTAGAGTCCCGATATGTCAGCCTTGCCAGGGCTCAGAACAGAGAAGGGGGAGAGTGGACTGCAGGGGCCAGCATATCATGCAACTCCCTGGGGGTGTGTCTTTTCCCCCAGAGTCCACAGCAATGCTGCATCCCCCTTGGGAGCTCCTTCCACCCACCACAGCAGAAGAGATGGGTTGCTTGGCGAGTACCAGGAGGTTGGAAGGTAGAGGACAGAGTTTTCCTCCCAGCCTTCCTCTTCCTTGTTCTGATTCTTAGTTTCAGATTTCTACCTCTCCTGGTGACTTAGATGGCTGCAGGAATTGTCCATAAGAGGCAAAATGTCAGCCACTGAGTCAACGTCTTTCTCACACCTGGAAACACCACCACTCCCAAACACTCAGAGGCATGTTCTTGCTACCATGGGCTCTAGTCACCACAAGCCATGGCTAGTGTCACATGTACATCAAGAAAATGTACATCTTGACACACTGCTACACTCTGCCATAGCCATACATAAAATGACACATGTCACAGTAATGTCAAACATGCCCTGTTGTCACATGTGTATAGGAGACGTACTGTGAAATCACAGTGCAGGGGCAGAACAGTTCAGAGGCCAACAGCAAATGGCTCTGGGATCATACAAATCTCTTCGACCTCTCTGGCCTGCTTCTGTGTCTGTAAGATGCAAATAGCACTTCTCTCTTACGGAGTCGTTAAATGAGAGATCATGATCGGGAGGACCTTGGCATAGTGGCTGGTCTGGAGTTAAGCGTGCCAGGAATGGTGGCTGTTATGGTGCACTCCGGTCTCACATCCCCCTACTTCCTCATGCCTGTGTGTGTGTACCGGCAGCAGCGAGCTCATTCACCCACACGTAAGGCCAGCCAGGCACCCTCAGGTGCACATGCCGGAGCACGTGTACATTCACAGGCAAGTTGTCTGGGCCGGGCAAGCTCCTTCCCTAGATGCCTGCATGGTTCACTACCCTAAGGCTTTGTTCAATCAAATGTCACCTTTCAGTGAGGTGCACCCTGATTTCTCTTTCAATGTGCAAAGCCCAGCACTTCTAATCTCTTACCCTGCTTTATATATTTGTACCTATCACGGACCTTCGAAGACCATATCTTTTGGTTTTTCTGTCTACCCCACCAGAATGTAATCTTCACAAGGAAAGGGATCAGTTGACTTCTGTTGGTGATGTATTTCCAACCCCACCATAGTGTCAGGCCCATGGTGGGCTAAATGCAGTGTATGTAAACACATATTACACGGGTTTCTGGCTTTTTCACACCCCCTAACATGCATTTCCAGATGAACTCACTCCCCAGCCCAATAGCTAAGCCTATGTGTTGATGCTATCGAGAATGCCCTCACACCAAGGCTTGGATGGTCAGCTCAGGTTGTGGGACAGACTTAGTCCTTCTCAGAACCTAGTTGGGTAGGCACAGCTGGGATGGGATAGGAGGCTGTTTTCAGTCGCCAGGCAAATGAAGTCTTTCCACCAGCTCTTCTAGCCATTCTGAGCTCAGCACCAGAAGAGGCTGGAGCACCCAGCAGGGAACCACAGAGCAGATGAAGTGGCTGGATTCACCCTGGTGACACAGGGCCTACTCTGCAGCCTCATTTTTTCCACCCTGCCTGGAACCATCAAAGTCACCACTTCAGAGGACCCTAATGAGTCTGAATCTGTTAAGGGCTTTGCAGTATCTGGATCAAAGAGACTGGGTAAAGAGTGGGCAGCGTCCAGGCCATGACTGGCTGATGCCCTGAGGCAACAGCTCCTTAGGAGCTCTGCAGCTGACACTCCCAGATAGCCTGGCATGGCTCCAACCGGGTTTGAAGAGACCTTGACCCTCTGGGAGATCTGCTTAGAGCAGTGGTTCTCAATGCCATGACACTTTAAAACAGTCCCTCATGTTGTGGTGATCTCCAACCATAAAATTATTTTTGTTGCTATTTCATAACTGTAATTTTGCTACTGTTATGAATCGTAATATAAGTATCTGATATGCAAGATGGTCTTAGGCGACCCCTGTGACAGGGTCGTTTGACCCCTAAAGGGGTCATGACCCACTGGTTGAGAACCGCTGGCTTAGAGCAAGCCAGGGAACACCTAGCACTTGGGGGCAAGGGAGGGACCCACTGCCAGATAGAAAGGCCCTACCTGGGCTCAGGCTCTGGGGAACCCTAGAAGTCCCCGAGTCTCAGCTGTCATTCCTAGCAAGACCTCCAGTCCAATTCACTCAGTTTGTTCTCCACCTACCCCCTGGAGAGAGATGGGGTGGACAGAGCTAGGGTCAAGAAGCCCTGAGTACTGGAGAATGAGGCCAGGTCCAGACCTAATAGGGCTCCAGGTAGAAGACACTGAATCATTTACTCTTTGACAAGCGTCCTAGACCTGCTGAGGTAAGGTACAGGTGCAGGTCACACATGTAGACATAAGCCCCAGTTGTCAGGTTGGGGCTAAGTATTGAGGGAAGGCGGGCCAGTCCCCCACCTCCACAAATGTCTCCTCCTATAGTATAAGCCACATACTCAGACTAGGGGAGGAAACTGCAGCTCCCACAGGCATAGAAGGTCCTTCTCCTGGGAGAAAGCATGGTGCCAGGCAGGTGCCAGTGTAGACCATCTTTATTGGCAGGTGTTAAGAGTGCAAAATAGCAACACATCCAGAGGGATAGAGAAGGAGGTGGGGGATGGCTCCCTTCCCCTACATGAGAGCTTGTAACCAGCCAGTAGGGTGGGAGCACTTGACTTTACTGTGGCAAATTTGGACCCAGAACCCTCAAAACTCCCAGAAAGAGGGCTCTCTACAATATAAGGAAGGGAGCAAAACACTGGAAGGGACCTGGGCTGGGCCCCACAGAAACATGGCATATCTCAACCCCTTGAGAGGAAGGCTTCACAGCTTGTGATGTGGGTTTCAGGAGACCAGGCTAAACCCATCCATCCCCAAACCCAGGTATCTGCCTCGTGCCTCTATTCTCCTCCTCCCAGTGACTAGCAAGGTTGGACCACCAGGCCCTGTTAGTGGTCCAGCCCGACCCAAAGTGAATAATCCCTATAACGTACCATATTTTAGCCAGTGTGTAGGCTGTAGGCCCTCAGAGGCTGCTGGGATCACTGTGCGTGGCCCTTGCAGACCATGGAAATCAACCCAAGGTGTTGGGCACTGAAGTTTCCACAATTGATTCTCAAGACAAATATCTCTGTACCCCATAGTCATGCGGGTCTAAAAGTGTGGTGCAACCCCCAAAGGATCACTTGTCAAGAATCCCAGCTTGCCCTTAATCCCTTGGAGGCCTCACTCAGGGAAGTCTGGTCTGTTCCACTGAAGACCCAAACCTGCAGCAGTGCTGGGCCACCTGGCACAGGCTGCCTATCTCTGGTTATGTCCTCCACACACTCCTGGAGTTCCCACCCCACCCTGTGAGGCCCAGTCCCCACCCCTCTGGCCAGGGTCTGAGTCAGTTACAAGGTAACCATGTGGGATAGGAGTGGGCCCGAGCCAGCAGAGGCTGCACGGGGGTCACGTAGTAATTGACAGTGGCTGGCACAACCCGGTCTGAGCCTAGAGGACACCAGGCCAGGGCAGCAGTGGCAGCTGGGCCCTGCTCAGCGAGTGCCTGGAGTGCCATCGTGGCAATGAGGTCCAGTGTCTGGCGGCGCTCGTGGTTCATGAGGCACACGGTGCTCTCGTTGACGACCCGGTGCAGCGTCACCAGGCAGGCATAACGGCGGGCAGTGTCTGCCCCACTGAAGTGGGCCTCCAGGTAGCGCTCCAGGGTACGTTGCTGCTCCACCAGGTCCGGGAAGTCGATGAAGAAGCGGGAACACATGTAGCGCTGCAGGGCACTCACATCAGTGCTGGGTCGTGGCCGGAAGCCCCGCACCAGGAGGTGGCAGTACTTGAGGAGGCCACCACCACGGATCTCCTCGGGGTTGCGTGTAGCAATGACACGGTGCTGCAGGTGCTCCAGGGCCTCAGTGAAGTCCCCATACAAGCTCTCACCTGTCACTGTTGGGTGGAAGGCCTCAGACATGGGCGTGGATGAGCATTGGCCAAAGAGCAGCAGGGAATCCAGGATGATCTGGAAGGAGTCTACGCTGAACTCGAACTGGCGTCTCACTGAGTCCACGAACTTGAGCTCTACATTCTTGCCGCTCTTGTTAGACAGTGAGATGAGGCTCCAGCGGTCTGTGTCTGTACACACTTTTACCAGCTTCTGCACATATGCCTCCTTAAGAGTCAGTGGTGTGATCTTGGCTCGGTTCACACCAGCCGGCAGGAAGTCTAACAGGCAGGCCAGCACCACTGCCTTGGTCAGCTGGAAGGACTCCTCGCTGCGCAGGTCCACCTGGAACACCAGGTCCAGGTCCTGGTAGCCCAGGCCGCTCTCAGGATGCAGCACGTGGCTGGCAGCAGAGCCGTGAAGCCTCACACTGTGCACATGTAGTCCCTGTTCTTCCAGGCTGCTGCGGACCACCTGCAGAGGGGAGGGCAGGAGGGAGAGATGTCAGGAGCCTGGGGCCTGGAGGTCACTAAAGACTTGCAGTCATCCCAGTCACATCAACTCCTGTTGGCCACTAACCAGCTGTTGCACCTTTGGAAAGTCTTTTAGCTCTTTAAGCCTTGATTTCCTAATCTGGACAATGGCCCAACTGGAGCAATGACTCAGAAAGAACAGCTTTAATAATAGCAAACCCATGCATAGAATTTTCTAAGCACCAAGTCCTGATCTAAGCATCAGGACATTAAGATATAAACACACTTCATCCTCACAGTAACCCTATTATTCCCACTTTATAGATGGAAGTACAGAAGGGCTGAGGAACGAGCCCAAAGGCAGCCAGCTGGTGAATGCAGAGGTGGGAACTAAACTCAGAGTCCAGATCTTAACCACTATGCTATTCTCCGCTCCTTAAAACTGTAAGTATGATAGTTTTGTGCCAGGCCCTGTCCTAACTGCTTAAATGTGTTAGGAATATATTTGGCAATTCATATTCATCACCACATCAATCCTCAAAATAATTCTATATTGTAGTAGTATTATTCCAATTGACAGATGGGGGACCTGAGGCACTGAGAGGTTAAGAAACATGCTCAGCGTCAGAGAACAGCCAGGTTGAGACGAGAACCCAGGCTAGATGGATTCTCAAGTCTACACATGTCCTTGGGACTGCGATGCAGTCATCCTAATTCACCCTTACAAGGACCCAGGGAGGCAAATATACTCACTTTGCAAATGAGGAAATAACAATAATAATAAGGCTCAGGGGAGAAGCCATTCAGAAGTGGCGAGGCTAGAGGTTGAAAGCCAGACCCTTTATCCTGTTAGGAGAGGGGATGGGTTGAGATCTGAGGAAGCCACCCATGCAAAGTGGGAAGAGATGAAAGACCCTGTCTGAGGGCTGCCTGTAGACAGCCCCCAGGTCTGATGGTACAGAAACATGGCAGGTGAACCTACAAGTCTTCTTGAACTTGTTCTTTTAGATAGATAGAGGCTTCTCCCTGGGCTGGGGAACCAGGTGGGGAAGAAGAGGGAAGCTGAGGGTCAGACATTCAGCTTTCTCAGCAACCCAAAGTTGTCCCCAAAGTGACCCGGCAGCATTCCTGCCCTGAATGCTTCTGCTACCCCACCTTGCTGCTAAGTCAGCACCCAGCTACAAGCTGGGTTATCCTCCTTGCCTCCCAGGGAATTACTGCAAAGAATGCACTAAGTGCTGAGGAGGCAAGCGTGGTGGGGCAATTGGAGGTGGATGACTCCCTCTAGGAAGACTTCCGGGAGGAGGACCTGTAACAGGAGAAGATATTGCCATGGCAATGCGGATAAGCAACTGGCCATCAGGAACATGGGGGGATGGGAGTGAGGAGTAGGGGAGGTTAAGCACCTAACGAGTGGCAGGACCTGGACCTTCTCACCAGAATCTATGAGGGATGGATTTTATGATCTCCAAGCTACAGATGGGGAGACTAAGTCTCACAGGAGGGAAGTCACCTGCCCAAGATCATGCAAAGGTGTCTTCAAACCCAGGTATGGTTGACTCCAAAGCCTACCCTCCTCTTTCTACAACATTACAGCCCTAGGATTCAGAAGGAGCAGAGACTAGAGACTAATCCTCCTTCCCTTTCAAAATTTCAAAGCGAGGGCAGCCCTCAAGTCACTGGAGCTTAGAGCTAGAGTAGTTGGGGAGCAGGAAGGTAAGGGTCGGGGATGCCTTGGCCAGACAGAGAGGGCTAGTTGCCAGAGTCCAGCCGGTGGCATTACCAATCCACTCCCTGTCAATTGGCAGCTGTGCCAACATGGGCTGAAGATCTGCAGTGTAGACCAGCCCCCTCGCCAAGTCCCATTAGAGCTGACTGAGCCTTACTTAGTATCAGCTTGCTCCCAGACTGGTGCCCAACCCAGGGCATGGCATCTGGCTTGGTGAGTAGGTAGCAGTACCCTCGTTAAATCCCCTGTGTCAGGGCCATGGGACCAGCTGTGTCAGCCAGCCAGCGGCTGTTGCCTCTTTCCCAGGTGTGACTATAGCCAGTTTGGCAGGCGGTCCCCAGATACTGCCACACCCAAGGACTGCAGGGCAGGTGGAAGCCTCCTGAATCAGACTTTCCAGCCATGAAGGGGGCAGTGACTGCACCCTCTTTTTTCCTGTATCTCCCCTCCCCAGTAACAATCTGCTTCAGGCTGTTACCTCAACCTGCAGGGAGACTGATAGGAACTGTCAGCCAACGCCACCTAATGCAAGCCCTCTGGCTGCAGCTGGAGAGATCAGACTGTTCAGACCAGTGGTTCTCTACCTGTGGGTCATGACCCACAGGAACTGTATTAAAGGGTCGTGGCATTAGGAAGGTTGAGAACCACTGGTTTAGACAATCCCCTCAGCCCAGAGAAGGCAAGGGATTTGTCCAAGGTCACACAGCCAATAGATGGCTCAGCTTACTTAGAACCATCCCTCCAAGAGCTGCAGCCTAGGGAGTGGGGGGGCTCCTATAAGAGGGTGGGTCCCCTTAGCCCAGGTTCAAACAAGAACATCTCCAGCTGCTTGGATTGTTGCTGTAGGCAAAGCTTTGTGGGGGTGGAGAGGGAGAAAGATTCCAATTCTTGAGCCATGGGACACCTCAGCACTGTTGAAAAGTCCAAAGGCAACAAACAGCACTGCCCTCCCTCTCCTCCCAGCATCCCACAATGGCACTTATTCCAACAGCTTTTGAAGCTGCCAGTTGTGGATTCCCTCCAAGACTCTCTTCCCTGTGGCAGCTGTGAGATGAAGGCACCTGTTCCCTTTGGATTCTGAACCAGAAAAGTGTTGGAGAGCAACACAATCTATCCCAACTGAACAAATGAGGACATTAAGTCCAGCAAAAGGGATTGACAACAGTCCAGGCCCTGAACCCAGATCTCCAACTACTTAGTCTAGCTCTGAAGTCTCTGCCACCCTTCCCCATCATAGCCATCCTTGTTCTGGGATATCTCTGACCCTGGTCTTAGAAGGACGTGGTAGTAGCATCACATTGTAAAGACAGCTCTTATTGACCTTAGTCACCCCCACTTGGCTGGGAGTACCTGAAGGCAAGTAGGCTAGGTCCTAGTCACATCTGTGCCCCTCGTATTCTGACAGGGCTTAGAACAGGGCTGTACCACTAAAGGCAGTTTGGACCTTTCTGACAGGGGCAAGGACTTCTCTTCCAAGATACCCCTTATCCCTGCAGAGGGGAGCTGCTATACTTGGCCCCACTTTCCCCTCCTCCCATGCTTGGGGCCACCATCTTGGAGGTGCAACAACTGGGACCCCAGGGTTGACCTCACTGTCCTGGGGAGAAAAAGCCTCAACTAGTGTCCTAATCACCCAGTTGACAGTGAGCAGAACAGCCCAGGAATGCCTTAGTGAGTAGCATTGGGCTGTGGGTGAGTCAGCCTAGGAGAATCTGCCTGCCCCCCCCTCTTGTTTTTCTGGAGGGAGGGAGAGGTAATCCCCCAGCAAGCACCCTTCCCCCTCTGCTGGAAGCTAAGGTAGCAGGAGGCAGGGGAAGGCCTGCATCCCCAGAAAGAAAATACGTCAGTTGGCAGGAATTCACATGATTTGTCCCTGGATTTACTGATTTCTTTTATCTGGGGACTCCCCTAAGACTTATCAGTTGAGCTTGGAAGTCAGGGAAGGGGTAAGAAAACCTTGAACCTACAGTAGTAACTTGCTCCTGGGAAGACCCAAAATTCCCTGGGTTTGATTTTCACCTTATTAGGTAATATTAGGTAGTTTACTGTCCCTCTTAAGGCCTCAGCTTCTTTAGTTAGAAAATGTACAATCATTACCATATTCTAATATTTCAGAAAATGACAGCACCTGCGCTATAGAGACGAAAGAGCACTTTGGGGATCACTGAGGGTTAGGTAAAGGGAGGAAGTGAAGACTAAAGGAGGAGAGAGGGGCTGCAAGAATTCTCTTCTGTTTCTAAGGAGAGAGGTGAAACTTGTGGCCTGGGTTGGCCTTCATTTCCAATCTTGGAATGGGAGTGCCTGCCAGGATTTCCAGGCTTTTTCTGGTGTGGTGGTGATGGTGTATAGGGACGTTCTTGAGCCAAAGGCTGTGGGAGCACAAGGACAGACTGCCCCTAGAACCTTGAAAGAGGGAAGGTGGGGTGAGATCCAGGGATGCCAAGTTGGGGATGAGTCCAAAAAGTTATTTTGGACCCAAGGATGCACGCCTATCTATCTGGGGCTGCACAACATCTTTTGTCCCTAGCAGGCAGGGCTGTGTTTCCCTGGAGGCTTACTCCATTCTCCTCCCCTCTCTCAGCCAGAGCCTGGGCGAGCGGTTCGCAGTGAATCAGGGTTTCCCAAGAAAGGGGAAGGATTGTTAGATGCAGGGGGAAGAGTTCTGTTGTAACATTAATGCGCTGTGCAATTGTTACAACCCCTGACGCCGTTCCTCAGTTTCCCCAACTGTCCAGAGACTCACAGACTCCAAGTACCTCCAGATTTCCCCACATCCCCCGCCCGGCGCCCCGTCACCTGCACAATCTGCTGGGGTTGCACGCTCAGCGTGGGGAAGTTGCCGCGCCCGTGAATGGGAATCGGCTCGCTCAGCAGCGCGTCCAGCCGCTTCACCTGTGGCCAGCTCAGCCCGCTCAGGTGACGTCCAGGGAAGGCCGATGAGGCCTCTGGGTCGGGGCCGCCTCCTTCTAGGGTGGCCCTGGTCATTGCCGAGGCCGCAGCCGTCCCCACCTGCGCAGCCGCCGGGTCCCGGCGCTCAGCTCCGCTCTCCGACCGCATCATTCGCCCGACCCCAGAGCCCCGACGGCAGAAACCGGGGGGGTGACTGAGGGAAGGAGGGCAAGACAAGCGGCTGGGCAGGAGCCAAGGAGGGGGGCGCTGATGCAGGGACCGGACGGCAGCGACGGAGAGGCAAACCCAGGGCACACCACCGAGGACGACGACTAACCGACCCTAGCGCCTGCAGCCCCGGGCCCGGCAGACTCTTATAGGCCGCGGGCGACATGCCCATTGGTCCGGGCAACTGTCACACAGCAGAAGCCGCCCCGCCTCTCAACACCCATGCCATTGGTAGGCAGAGCTTTGCACGTGAGTCCTTGCTCTCTAGGAAGATTCCGATTGGTTAGAATGCACACCCCTGCCCCGCCCTCCTCCTCAAGCCGAATTCCCTCCTTTGGTCCTTAAAGAACTTCTGCAAGCTGTGATTGGCCCAAAGCGGCCCTAAACTTAAAGACGCAGAGCAAGTGGGAGGGAAGTGATCTGTGAAATTTGCAGCGGAATCAGACCACTGAGAAATTCTAGATCTTGTGTTTGTTTGTTTTTGTTTATGTGGTTTTGGTTTTGCGCTGGAAGAAATTAAGAAATTACCTGCTTTAGTCTTGATCATCGTTATGAAGCCCAAAAGTGATAGCGCAACTGCTCAACTCTGCGCGGCAATCCTGTGCTGCCGGTTTCTAGAATCGAGGAAAAGGTAGCAAACTGTTTACTGAGGTAGATACTTTCTGATCACTCTCTTGATTGGTCCTTACAAACCACATCATGACCAGCATTAATATATCAGTTTAGGAAGGAGAAAATCTTCTCAGGGAGGGGATGTGATTGTTCCAATGTCACAAAGCAAACTAGTCCAGCCTGGTCCCGAACCAAGGCTATAGAATGCGTGGCATACTCATTACACTGGGCCTGTGCAGACCTTTTCTGGGGATAGCGGATGGATGATATATTTACATGTTTTTCTCTCACATTTACAGAACTTAGAGAAGGCAGCTTATTATTGTTAATTTTAAACTCATTTCTTTTTCTGGTTTTAAATCTATGTGCTATGGCAAAAGGTCAGAATTGAGTCTGATTTATCACTGCAATATTTTATCTCAAATATAATTCTCCTAACATTATCCTATTGTCCCATAAGGCAGGCTGGGAAGGATAAAATACCAATTAAACCAAGACCCAGAAATGGTTAGCCACATCCCAAGGTCACCAATTTGACTCTGAGAGTCCTGAGGCTAGACCCCAGGAACCTACTCTCAGAACAGAGCAGCCACTTCCTTTTTCTGGAGGCCAGTCCAGGCAAGACTTGGCTGAGTCTTCTTTCCCCATCTTGTCTGGGTTCAGGGGCTTCCTCTGGACCTTAGAGAGGAGCCCCACTCTTTGTTCTACTCTTTTGGCCATGTGACCTTAGGCAAGTCTCTTCTGCTGTCCGCAGTTGAGTGGCTTGCTTTAGAGAGACTGAGTCCAGAGTCTCCAAATGCTTGACCTACCAAGTCTCCCCAAAGCTGCTGATAAAAGAGTTTGAAGCTTAACCACGGGACTGTGTCTCACCCTCACCTCCATGCCCTGGCAGAGGAAGGGGAAAAAGGAAACTAACTGAATACTAAGTCACCTTACATACATAACCTCTAATTCCTAAAGATACACCTGAAGATAGGGGATCATTATCCCCAATTTACAGATGAAGAAACTGAGGTTTAGAGAGGTCAAGTGATATGCCTAAGGTCATATAACCACTAATTGGCAGTAAGGGACTCAAATCCAGGTCTTCTGACTCCAGACTCCTATATTTCAACCACTTCTCTTAGAAGAATTGGCACAGGTCAGTTATGCTTGGCACAGCCCTAGCACCACCCACAAGATCCATCCATTCATTCCTTTATCAGCCAACATATATACACAGAGCACCTACTATGTACCAGGTGCTGGGCTAGGCCTTGAGAAATAACAGGCAAAGTTCCTACCCTTCTAGAATTTTTTAATGTTGAAAGACAATAGTCAAATAAATGAATAAATTTTGACATTTTTGTTAATGCTAAGAAGTAAATATAACAGGGTTATGGGAGAGAAAACAATGTGTGCAAGTGTGAGAGAAATACAGCAAGAGAGGGAAGACTAGAAATATCAGTTGGACATTGTTTCATGATTATGAAAAGCCTCCCTAATGAGGTGACATTTCTATTGAGTCTCAGGGATCCATTTCTGCCTCAGGGCAGCAGAGAAGGTACTGGGTCACATATTCCTAGAACTCAAAAGGCCAAACTAGAAGAGCCTTTGTCAATCATTTTATTCACCTCTTTTCGCTTTACAGATGTGGAAATTGTAAGAGGGATTTATCCCAGGGGCACTTGATAGACTGGAAACCTGGCAGGGGGCAGGGCCTTATGGGGACCACTGGTGCTATCCCCATACTTTATACTTGAATCGAGTTTTCTAAGGAAGAAAACTCTGAGATCCTTTTCCTCCCTCCTTTCTTACTTTGGGTTAGGAAGAGCAATTAACAAATTTATGGGTTGTCAAGTTGTGAATCACCCTTCTGTTGACAGTTCCATTCCCAAAGTCCATTGTTTAAATGTTTGCCCAATCCCAGGACCTAAACATCATTGTGACTTGGGGATGTAGGAACTTGAAAGAGAACAACGATATAGCAGGGAAAGACCCCCAGTAGGGTCTTTCATTTTCACCAAGACCTGCTTTTTTTTGAGATCCAAGTTTCACTCTGTGCCCTGAGTAGAAGGCCATGGCGTCAGAGTTCACAGCAACTTCAGGCTCTTGGGCTTAAGAGTTCCTCTGGCCTCAGCCTCCTGACTTACCCAGCTAGTTTTTCTGTTGTTGTTGTTTTTTTTTTTTAATAAAGACAGAGTCTCACTTTTGCTCAGCCTGGTCTCCAACTCCTGAGTTCAAGCAATACACCTGTCTTGGGTTCCCAGAGTCCTAGGATTACAATCTACTGTGCTTGGCCCAAGATCAGCCTTTAATTGTCCTAGTGAATAAAGGGGACCATCAGCTGAGGTATGTCCTGAAGGGTCCATTTGGCTTTCATATATTATATATGAGCTTTCTTCTCTCCGTCCTACAAGTTTTCTATCTTAATTATGACTCTAACTGATTTCACTTCATTTATTTTTTACTTTAATCATCTTTTTCATTACAGATCCAACTGGTTTTAAAAGGAAACTTAGGTGGGGCACAGTGGCTCACACTTGTAACCCTAGCACTCTGGGAGGCCAAGGCGGGTGGATTGTCTGAGCTCAGGAGTTTGAGACCAGCTTGAGACAGAGAGAGACCTCTTGACAAGGTCTTTCTAAACAAACAAACAAACAAACAAAAAGCCAGGTGTTGGACTGCAGTCCCAGCTACTTGGGAGGCTGAGGCAAGAGAATCGCTTGAGCCCATGAGTTGGAGGTTGCTGTGAGCTGTGATACCACAGCACTATACCAAGGGCACCAAAATGAGACTGTCTCAACCCTTCCCCCAGACAAACAAACTAACTAACTAAAAACTTCAAACTAAAAAACAATTAAATACAAAATTCAATGGAGAAAAAGGGAACTTAGTGTCTATGGTAGGTGAATCTTACTGATATAGTCACTTTCTCTATCTGGACCCCAGTTTTCTATACTATAAATGGGACTGAAGTCAGATTCTTTCATTCACACCTATTTGAAGTGACGGGAAGGGAGAGGAGGTCCTGGGGAGACTCTTGGTCCTTAGACTGGCCCCTCAGCTTGGAGGCCCCAGATGAGCATTCTGGGAACTGCTGTGTAGCTGTACTATCAGCCCACGTGACTGAGTGGCCTCTATTTATGCCTGGAACTGTTCTAGGCATTTCCATACAATTTCTCAATTTTCAGAACATAATCTTATGACATAGGACGATCTTTTATTTTGCAGGAGTGGAAACTGAAGCTCGGAAAAGCTTAGTAATTTGTGCAAGTCCCCACAGTTGGAAAGAGGGACTTCATACCCAGTTCTGGCTGAACCCCAGGGCCACGCCCTATCCAAGGCCTTGCCTCTGAGAGTGACTTAGTGAGTTCAGTCATACACAGATGAGATCTCTTCCACAGAGGATCACCCATCCCTTCCTTCTATGGTTCTTGTCCTCCACCCCACCTCAGGTCCTCACGACTAAGATAATGGAACTTGTCATTACCAATAACTGTACCCCTACCCCACATAATTTCAATATCAAGAATCCTGTCCTAAAATGACCCCAGTCTTGTAGACCCAACTCCAATAGTTCTTTCCCCCACTAAAACCTTCCATTCATTGATTTCTCCATTTTTTTGGTCACTGTTTCTTGTGTCCCTCAAGTCCTGACTTTTCTCCTTCACTAGCTTAGATTCCATGGACCTCTGCTATAATTACTTCCTTGCTTACTAACCCCCTTGCACCCGCTCTCATTAAATTGTATGCACCTGTAGAAACCACGCTCTGGTTAATCCCACATGGCTGACTGAGGCTGGAAACAGACCCAGCCCTGCTGACTGGTCTCACCTGAACGTCATAGCCACCACCCTCTAGGGCCCCTTGGTATTTGCTGTCTCCCAATCCTGCCATATGACCAGGGCTTTTCACCTCACCATGGTCTACATGACTCCTTCCTCCATCCCAATGGCTCTTCCCCATCCTCTCAGCTGAAGACTCTGCTTCCTACTTCACCAAGCAAACAGAAGCCATGAGGAGGGCTGTTCCTTGGATCACAAGACCCCCTCAACCCATTCACCCGGGCCTGGGCTCCATTTTCAGCCTCCCTTCCTGTTACTGGGCATGAACCTGTTTGTTCTTCTTTGGTGCTGCCCCTCTATTTACACAGGAGACCCCGTCCTCACCTGTTCAAGGGCCTCACTCCAGCAAGTTTCCCTCTCTCACTGACAAGATCATTCCAATCAGCATTAAAACATAACTTCTTGGCTTGGCGCCTGTGGCTCAGCAGGCTAAGGCGCCAGCCACGTATACCTCAGCTGGCAGGTTCAAATCCAGCCCGGGCCGCCAAACAATGACGGCTGCAACCAAAAAATGGCCAGCATTGTGGCGGGCGCCTGTGGTCCCAGCTACTTGGGAGGCGGAGGCAGGAGACTCGCTTGAGACCAGGAATTGGAGGTTGCTGTGAGCTGTGATGCCACAGCACTCTATCCAGGGTGACAGCTTGAGGCTCTGTCTCAAAACAAACAAACAACAAAAAAAACCCCATAATTTCTTGGGCGGCGCCTGTGGCTCAGTGAGTGGGGCGCCGACCCCATATACCGAGGGCTGTGGGTTCAAACCCGGCCCTGGCCGAACTGCATCAAAAATTAGCTGGGCGCTGTGGCAGGCGCCTGTAGTCCCAGCTACTTGGGAGGCTGAGGCAAGAGAATCGCCTAAGCCCAGGAGTTGGAGGTTGCTGTGAGCTGTGACTCCACAGCACTCTACCGAGGGCGAAAGAGTGAGACTCTGTCTCCACAAAACAAAACAAAACAAAACAAAACATAATTTCTTGGGCTGGGCGTAATGACTCACGCCTGTAATCCTAGCATTCTGGGATGCCAAGGTGGATGGATTGCAAGAGCTCAGGAGTTCAAGACCAGCCTGAGCAAGCATGAGACCCCCCATCTCTACTAAAAATAGAAAAACTAGCTGGGTGTTGTGGCAGGTGCATGTAGTCCCAGCTACTAGGGAGGCTGAGACAAGAGGATCACCTGAGCCCAAGAGTTTAAGGTTGCTGTGAACTATGACACCATAGAACTCTACCCAGGGGGACAGAGTGAGACTCTGTCTCAAAAAACAAAACAAAACAAAACACCCCCCCACACACACCATTTCTTGGATCTCAAGAAAAGCACAATAAAACCAACAAGCCTCATGCCTGTAATCCCTCACTCTGGGAGGCTGAAGCAGGTAGATCCCTTGAGCTCACAAGTTCAAGACCAGCCTGAGCCAGAGTGAGATTCCTGTCTCTAAAAAAAATAGCTGGGCATGGGGCGGTACCTGTGGCTCAAAGGAGTGGGGTGCCGGCCCCATATGCCAGAGGTGGCAAGTTCAAACCCACCCCCAGCCAAAAACTGCAAAAAAAAAAAAAAAATAGCTGGTCATTGTGGCTGGCGCCTATAGTCCCAGCTACTTGGGAGGCTGAGGCAAGAGGATCACTTGAGTCCATGAGTTTGAGGTTGCTGTGAGCTATGACACCACTGCACTCTACCAGGGGCAAGAAAGTGAGACTCTGACTCTTAAAAAAAACAACAAACCAAACAGCCTCTCTCAACCCCATATCTCCATTCGCTCCTTCCCCATTTGTCTATATAGCACAGTCGTTCTCTACCTGTGGGTTGCTACCCCTTTGGGGGTCGAACGACCCTTTTACATGGGTCGCCTAAGACAATCCTGCATATCAGATATTTACATTATGATTCATAACAGTAGCAAAATTATACTTATGAAGTAGCAATGAAAATAATTTTATGGTTAGGGGTCACCACAATATGAAGAACTGTATTAAAGGGTCACAGCATTAGGAAGGTTGAGAACCACTGATACAGCAAAACTCTCTGAAAGCAAAACTCCCTACATTTGCTGCCTTCAGAGCTCTCCTGTTCTCTCCTGCACATACTTTAGTGAAGCTTCTGGTCCCACTACTCTGCCAAAACTGCTTTAGTCAAGGTCACCAGTGACCTTCGCTTTTACTGAGATAGCATTCACCTAACATACAATTCACCCATTTAAAATCTTGAATTCAATGGTTTGCAGTACGTATATTTACAGAGTTGTGCAATCAGCACCATGTCAATTTGAGAACATTTTCGTCATCCCCCAAAGAAACCTGTACCCTTTAGCAATTCACTCCCCACCTCTCCCTCAGCCTCCAGCCCCAGGCAACCACTAATCTACTGTCTCTATGGATTTGCTTATTCAGGGCATTTCATATAAATGAAATCATACAACATGTGGCTTTTCTTTTTTTTCGAGGCCTCAGTAGAGTGCTGTAGCGTCATGGCTCACAGCAACTTCAAACTCTTGGGCTTAAGTGATTCTTTTGCCTCAGCCTCCGAAGTAGCTGGGATTACAGGCGCCTGCCACGATGCCCGGCTATTTTTTCGTTGCAGTTGTCATTGTTGTTTAGCAGGCTCGGCCCAGCTTGAACCCGCCACCTTCAGGGTATGTGGTCGAGGCCCTACTCACCAAGCTATGGGCACTGAGCCATTATTTTCTTTATTGCCAAATAATAGTCTATGGCTATATGATTACCATACTTTATTCATCAATTGATGGACATTTGGGTTGTTTCCACTTTCTGGCTATTTTGCCAAATGCTGCTGTGAACCTTTGTGTGCAAATTTATGTGTGGATGTATGTTTCCATTACTCTTGGGTATATACTCAGGAGAAGAATTGTTGGTCGTTAGGACATTTTTTCTTTAACCATTTAATGAAATGTCAGACAGTTTCCCAATAAAACTGCACCATTTTACATTCTGACTAGCAATGTTTGAGGACTCCAGCTTTTCCTCACCACATGTTATTATCTGTTCTTTTTTTGTTTTTTTTTTTGTAGAGACAGAGTCTCACTTTATCGCCCTGGGTAGAGTGCCGTGGCGTCACACTGCTCACAGCAACCTCCAGCTCTTGGGCTTAAGCGATTCTCTTGCCTCAGCCTCCCTAGTAGCTGGGACTACA
>CAUYON010077460.1:0-21926 GCA_963573935.1 Arctocebus calabarensis | reverse complement strand
TCCATTGAGCCAAAGGTACCACCCCAAAAGATTAGATTTTTAAATATCAAGTATTTGCTCATTCAGATAGCCTTACCGGGTACCAGAGTCCCTTGAGATTATAATAATAATTAATTCCCTTTTTTTTTTTTTTTTGAGTCATAGCCTTAAGCTGTCACCCTTGGTAGAGTGATGTGGCCTCACAGCTCACAGCAACCTCCAACTCCTGGGCTCAAGCAAGTCTCCTGCCTCCGCCTCCCAAGTAGCTGGGACTACAGGCGCCCACCACAACGCCCGGCCATTTTCTTTTTTTTTGGTTGCAGCCATCATTGTTGTTTGGCTGGCCCGGGCTGGATTTGAACCTGCCAGCTCAGGTGTACGTGGCTGGCGCCTTAGCCCGTTGAGCCACAGGCACCAAGCCGAGATTATAATAATAATTTCCTAATGATACCAATCAGACTAATTAGCAATGTATACTTGAAGGAGATATGTATATGTTTGGATTCTGAATAATTTTGAGATTATTGTTTTATACAGGTTTTGTAAATTATCTCCCCAAACTTCACCTACAAACTGATGGAGTTTTTATAGGCTTCTTGCTTGAAGCCTTTTAAAACTACCAAAACTGTGTAAAATAAAATCATTATGTCTACTTATTTTAAGTATATAAAGGATTAGACTAAGGTAATTATCAATATTAGTAGGCCTAAAAAAACAATCATTTTTCTGGAATATTCATATCATTGAAGCAGGTGATACTGGAATTCTTGCACTAATTCCTTTTGTGTATATTGAAATAAGAATTATTATTATTTAATACATTATAACTGCATAAAACTTTTTTACATTGCACTTAAACAATACTTGATAGTTCTCAAAGTGTTTTTTAAAAGTCCCTATTTTATGTGAGTTGGAACAATGCAGTGTAGTGGGCAGTTCCTAGGAGTATGATAAATTTTACTTTTATCCTTTTACTTGGGAGTATGATAAATTCAGACACATTTAAATTTGCCCAAGGTCACAAGGGTCAGGAAAAGGAACAGAGCTTACACTCAACTTGCAAGACAGGGCTTCCCCCATCACACCTTGATGGCTGCCATAATTATGTTATTATTGATTTTTTGTGTGCTAAAATAAATTCACAGTTCATTTCCTTTGATAGTCACACTGCTCCCTGGATTCCTATGAAGTAGTAAATTACTGTAATACTGCTAAGATGAGAATTCACTCATCCAGGTGAAATTATATTTTCTTCTTCCAAAAAAACAAAACAAAACAAAAATTCCCAAACAACACATCAGTTAGACTCTGAAAATAAGATGGCAAATTGCGGTAAAGTTGTGAAAACAAAGACTCAACAGTCTTTCTCCAGTGCGGGCTTGCTGCCATGAGCTAATAATTCCAGACTTTGAGCAAGCCGAGCCTCCTTTTTAATAACCAAATGCCTCTAGGTAAAGTATTTCTACTAAAAATTATTGAGGCACGGAACAAGGTAAGATGTGTGAGCTCATGTTGGATTGTTCAATTACTAAACTGAGTCCTGCAGCATTAAGAGTTTTCCAACTTGACAGATTATTCCTCTTTATACACTTGTATAAACATACTGCTTATGGGTGAAATCTATGTAAGCTTTTCTTTCAATTAAAATGTCAGGGATGACAAACTGTGTTTTCACTGTCCTTAACAGAATGATAGGTACCACAGCAAGCGATTTCATGTCCTCATTCCCCTGGCCTCACACACACAAAGGATGTTTTCCAGTCTAGGGGGTGTCTAAAAGGCCTGAACTGTGTCTACAGGTCCTCCTGCCCTTGGCCAAGGCTGTCTTCTGAACAGAGCTTTGGTTCGGAAGGATTGAGGAGGGTGTCTGCACACTGCTCTCTTTTCCCAGGCCTTCAGAAAACCTGTGGCACCCCAGGATCATCTACTAAACTCTCAGGACAGACAGATGTGCCATGTATGTGATCAGGCCAAGGATGAAAAAACTTAAGTTAGAAAATTGGAAGATCGATCTTAACATTGAAAGCAGACCTAAACATTAAAGAAATCTGGAAAAAATAAAAAATAATGACATAAGGGAACAGAATTAAAAAAAAAAAAAGGCTTCAGAGAGTGGGAGATACACATGCCAAGGCTATTAGAGTTACTAATCTTAGGGAAAAGGCTTTCTCACCTTTGGGGCTGTCCTTTGCATCATCTGTCTAATGAATGGATCAGACCATAAGCTATCTCAAAAACCCTGAAGAATAAAATGCAGGTTCTAGCACTCAAAATGAAAAGTAGATGCTCTTAGTCTAAGTAGACTATAAATTCCACCATGATTGTCATTCACTGCCCCCTGAAGCATCCACAGTGCTTAGAACAGCCCTTAGCAGGCGCACAGTAGGTAGTCAGCATCTACATTCAATGGCATTGAGCCAGGCTAGCATTTAGTTCTTAACATCAAGACTGCATTTGAAACATGACTAGACCTGCCCCTACTAGTTTATGAAAAGAAACATGTACTTCCTTTAGACCTTCTCAAATGAAGTGTTTTGGCCTATTTTGGCAAAATGGGTTATGTCTGGGAGAAAGAGAGTGAAATGGTAAAATAAAATGCTTACTTGCGCAAAGCTATTTGGGCCAATTTTAAAAACACATTGCATTACCCGCATTGTTTTACATGAAATTTAAAAATTTCTACTTTTGTAAAGAAAGCAAATTGTCAGGGTAATCAAGTAGAATGTGAAATGGAAAGACAGCACACGAGATCACTTCCGCAGGTAATAATTACATTGTACCAGGGAATAATGAAGAACCTGGGCGCAGAAGAAGGACTGCCGACGTTGTTATACAAGTTCTGCCACCTACTACCTGTGTGACCTTGGGTAAGTTACTTTACCTCCCTGTGCCTCAGTTTCCCCAACTATAAAATGGGGGTGTTAAGTATGTTGAATATGCTAATAAAATTAGTTTCTAATGTCTGTGTTATTATTACTCTCCTGAAAGGATGATCAAACATTAATCACCACATTATAGTCAAGAAATTGTGGCTTGCTCTTAAACATCAATCTTTAGCTTTAATTAAAGAACCGGAATCTAACGAATATAAAATGTCCAGTACTTCCTGCATACATAAGATATTTCTTTAAAAATCCATCAACTTGAGGCTCCCAAATACTTCTGTGGGGCAAACTGACTCCTTTCACCCACAACTTTACAGAATTTCAAAATGACTTCATTTTATTTCTCAGAAAAGGCCCTTGAAAATATGTCCTCAAAATGGAAAGCTAGTTCCCCAGAGATCAGTCCTCAATATCTTGTTTTTCCTAAAAAACAATGACAAAAATCCAACAGAAGCAATAACTGGGCAAACAAGAAAGCTATCTGGCCCAATGTTAAAAAGACATTGCATTACCCGCGTTGTTTTTGTGAATGAGCTCATGCTCTGAGCTCAGTCTTACCACTAAGCTCCTAAAGATAGACAGCAAATACAGTATTTCCCCTTCTCACGAATGATACGAAGAAGTAGAAATATTTAGCCCTAGAAAGAGCACAAAAACATCAGCAGATTTAATGAAAACATGCACTCTCCTCAAAGCCTTCTTAGGTTCAAGGGATGGTAGGATTTCCCTGTAAGAACTGTTCCCTACTTGCTTTTCTTTTAATGATGCAGGAATCTGGGTGTCCAGAAAGAGAATTTTGCCTTTGTATGTGTAGTTTTCTCTCTGCCTCATCCCTAGCCCTTACTCTGTTCTATAAGGCTAGCACTGACTAGCAAATGCTACGGCCCCTCAAGGGAGAGCAGCAAGGCCATCTCCCTGTGACAGAGCAGGACAGAGCTCCTCAGCCTTGCACCATTTGGCCTCCACCTCTAGCTCAGGGCTTGATGCACCTGCCACAGTGACTCTCCACCACCTTCGTGGAAGCATCATCCTCCCTCCCACCACAGAGCCTTGATATAAGTAAGCCTCACCACATTTTCTGGGCAATCACACCAGATTGGTTGTATCAATTTTTGTTGAGTGTTCTCAGTGTACCCCATACATTTCTCCAGTAAATCACTTATCAAAGATCAATTAAACACCTGATATGTGTCAGGCTGCATGCACTCTCATTTTAGAAGGGAAAACTGGTTTGGCCAATGAGATCATTTACATAATAACTCATTTACAAATTTCCAATTGGTGAGGAGAAAATGACAAATAAAAGTAAGTATATTCTGTTATCTCTTGGAGTTTAGCATCTCAGCTTCTTATTGTAATTCATTGTTGATTTGTTTTTTTAGATATAGGGTCTTGCTATGTTGCCCAGGCTGGCCTCAAACTTCTGGGCTCAAACAATCCTCCCATCTCAGCCTCCAGAGTAGCTGGAAATATAGTTGCTCAAGGCAGAGTCTGGCAGAGTCTGATGCTAGCCTCATCAATGACTTTTGAGTAATATTTTTAAATGTCTTTCCTCCTAAATAGACAATAAACTTCCTAAATCAGAAATTATGTCTGCCTTGCTTACTGTAGCAGATAATTCTGAAATTTTAGAGAATATATATTACTGGTAGCTTAATAAATATTTCTCGAATGAATGAAAACATAGATATCAAGGATTTCTTCGACTAGCAATGGACAGTCCAAGAATCATGTTTCGTAGATTATCTTCATTAACTAACAAGAAGAAATGCATTGATTTACAAGTCATAAGTGAAACTCTCATTCACTTTAAAAGCCTAACATAACTCATTTTTGTTCTTGAATGGCATGAATGGTTAACCCCCAAGGTAATGTGTACTTTGTATCAGTGCCCCTTAAATTAAACTCAAGCTTTCAGATGAGGCTTAGGCCCATTTTGGTTTTGCATCAATTATATTAATTTCCATTTGAAATTATATTTTAGGCATTTCATAGGAAAAGGCCAAGAATAATTCAAGAACACTCATCTGTCTCCAATCTATATAATGTTTTAAAAATTGGATGTCTGCCCTGTAATAAGGTTGTACTTTACAGTGCTCAGAGCTCTGCACGGGGAGGTACCAGTTACACCCACACTATGGTCAACTAAACATCTCATTTCTGCTTTGTACGAACTTATTGATATTGACAAGGGCACTTTTGGAATCATTACCACCAGGGGTGTTGGAAATTGAATTTGCCACACAAGGTAAATTTGGGCCTCCCTTCTATCAATTTTGTACTACTGATGCCTTTATTTTATAGGTATAGTATCTGATATTTTAGAAACAAGAACTTCTTTTTCATTAAATGAAGCCTGGTTTGGAGAATGCCAATAGTAGTAATAAAAGGTAATAGAGCTAACAGATCTGCATCCTGACGGAGCCTTGGCTCAGCTTTACAGCATATATGCTGTATCTACTTAGGGGGAAGATACGTCTACTAGGGCTTGCACGCTTTCACATGTTTTAAACAGAGCTGTAACAGGAGGGGAGGTCCGAATTTATGATCATTCTGTTAAGACCATTAAAAAACCTTTACTTTTTTGGCTTCTTTAATGACTGATTCCTTTGAATTAGTCACACTGTCAACCTGATTCATTTGTTAACCAGAAACATAGTTGAATTGGATTCTGATGTATTCTTGTCAGAAAAAAAAAAAACCTATGTTCAAAATCTGATATTTTTTTTCCTTGTAAAGAGCTCTTTGTAAAGATCTCTTATAAAAGACTCTAATGTGCTCGAACAGTTTGGCTTTAGCCACGGTCAGACTTACAGACATGAAGAGATGGCTTTTCAATCAGCCAGTAACTTCGCAGTTACATCAATTATTCATAAAGTTACATTAGAAAAAGCAAGTAAATGCAGATCAAACGATAAAATAAAAGATGGTTTTGAACACATAGATAAATGCTATACATCTGACTGGCTGGGGGAAAAAATATCATTATAGAGACATATCCCTAAGTGAAATTTCTTCCCATTGTGAGTTGTTAATAAGCTTCCTCCTGCCTCATAAGGACAAATAAGTAGCCCTCTGATTGAGCCTTGTCATTTACATGTGATTGCTGCTTGCATTCACCATAAATGAATAATTCATGAAAACATTCACTAATACACTTGCCTGGGTATTCGATGGAGGCCGAGAGCTCCCAGAGCACACAGCCCCACCCCCACCCCAAGCTCTAAGTCAGCAATTCTGCTTGGGTTCCTCCAGGCCTTTCATTCAGCTTATCAGTTAGCACCTTTTAACAAACAATTAGTGGTGCACTCACACCTAGCACCATCCTTTGATACCTACATTCCAAATGGACAGCTAAATTTTGCATCTGAATGACATAGCTCCAGCCACAAGGGACTTCAGCAAAAATAGAACTCTTGGATCACCCAGGCAGCCTTTGCTTATCCTGTGCCTTTTCCAAGTCTCCTCACTATGTTGCCCTCACTAATGCTTTTATCTCACCTCTTCTTGAATCTACAGCTAGGGTCTCTTTGGGCCATTTTCAAATAACTCTCCTGGGAGACCAAATTTATGACCTTCTCCACCCAACTACTTGCTGGGATTATTTCAGCTCTTTAGAAGGCGGTGCTAGAATTTATTAGCTCCACAGATACACTGGCAGGGGAGGGGTGTGTCAGTGGTCCTGAGGGAGTGTCTCTTGGCAGTTGTGCCAATATGCATTGACTAGGCAACCTGAGGCTGCTAAAATCCTGATTTCTCAGGTTCTGTTCCTAAGGATGAAGTAACAGGAGTGCTGAGAGATCATTTACTCTCCGAGGGAACACAGACAACAAAAAAGACTTTGCCTCACAAAGCTTAGCAAATGCCTCGGAGGCTGCATCCTTACGGAGAGCTGCAGACTCTGTCCCCCTCACGGCTGCAATCACTTCATCTTGGCCCAAAGGCTCAGAAGTGATTCACTGCTGTAATCAAATAACCAGAACTGTAGGATGAGTGTGAGGGATGCCAAGGAGATCTTTGTCAGACAAGGGCTGAATGTCATGCTGGGGGGGGGAGGGGGGCAGGAGGAAGATGTGGATAACTGGGAGAAGGTTCTAGAGAAGTACAGGGAATAACTTCTCCCAGAAGGGGAGCAGAAGGGGGAAGAGTGAAGGGAATAAAAACTCTTTAGCCCTTGAAAGAGATACTGAAGGAGGCTACGAAAAGACAATAATGATCTTCAAGGTTCCAAATTTTTCTGAGAATGGTTACCAGTTACTTTCCAATCCAAGGGAAGCAGAAAAAGGACAATAAATCAGCAGCACAAGGGATTTAAGCTAGAAATGAAAAATTTCCCAAGAACAACTAGTGTTAAACAATTAAATGGCTAACTGAGGTTTTGGAATTTCCTCTTATTAGGCTCTTAAAACATAGATTCTTCCCTGTCTGGCCTGGTTTCTAGGGAGGAGGAGGAAGTGGCAGACCTCAGAATCCTAAATTAGGTCTATTATTTTCACTTATTCCAATCAGAGTGGCTGACAGAAATGATGGAGATAATGCTGACTTCCATCATTAACCAGGAAATCGCATAAAGCACCCTTGTGTGGCTGACGAGGCACAGGCTTTGGGCGGCCTCTTGCTCTGCCACCGCCAAAAGTGTGTGATCTTTGCATGTCATTTAACTGTTTTCTCATCGGCAAAAGCAACACGGCTATAATACCCACACCACACGTACGGTGTGGGAAGGACTTGAGAAAATAGTTTGAGTGTGCTTGGTCTTTGGGAGATGATACGATTAACCTGCTATAGAAAATAAAACTGTTACTAGTCCCATTTTAAAATACAAAGTAAAGCTACATGGTTCTAAATTTGGGGGTAAGGAATCTGAGAAAGAGACTCAGAAACCCCCAGCCTCTCCAAGGGACCTGGGTGTCTCTCCCATTACTGTAAGTCCTGGTATGTCCACTATCTCAGGGACACGTGCCTGATTTCTCCAGGCCTGGCTGGCCCCTGCTATGAGCTCTCATAGCACGTACCAGTCTCTGCCCTAGACTGCGAGGGAGGAGTATTTGAGAGCACTGAGTTTGGCACATAGTAGGAGCTCCAAAGAGGTTTGTTGAATGACTTAATGAGTTTACCTCATAATACACTGCCTTTCTTTTCTGGCAGCCATAATCCTATGACATATTTATGAAAGGCATCTATTTAAGGGACAGGGTAGTTTGAAACACTATCCTGATTTCCAGGGAAAATCCATTTATCATAGACTTAAGCAAAGGGTATCTGGGGGGTGGGGTAGAGTTTCTAGGAAACTCCACACCCTGGCTTGTGCAACCTTCCTCGAGCTACCTTTCACGTTCTCCCACTTTGCAAGAACACTTACCATGAAGCTAAATTGATATTAATCTGAAACACTTAGTAAAATAGTCGCAATAGAGTTCAGAATAATGATACTTGGCATTCAATTTGCAGTTTGCACCCAAGGGATCTGTAAGCGCTTTTCTTTTTTTTTTTTTTTTTTTTGTGGAGACAGAGTCTCACTCTATCGCACTCGGTGGAGTGCTGTGGCATCACAGCTCACAGTAACCTCCAGCTCTTGGGCTCAAGTGATTCTCTTGCCTCAGCTTCCTGAGTAGCTGGGACTACAGGCGCCCGCCACGGCGCTCGGCTAATTTTTGATGCAGTTCGGCAAGGGCCGGGCTTGAACCCGCAGCCCTCGGTATATGGGGTCGGCGCTCTACTCGCTGAGCCACAGGCGCCGCCCTGTAAGCGCTTTTCAACCAAGCTTTGCTATTTTCCAGGCTACTCATGGACAGGGGACAGGACATACAAGCAAAGAAGCCACTGACTATGGCTTCCCTGTGGACGGTGTTGGTCATCATCAGGTTCTAAAATCAAGATTGTGGCCATGCGACATGCCCAAGTACACTGCCACACACAAACACGGATAGACATCCACATGCTAACAGGCAAAAGTGTTACAAAGATATTTGGTCCTAAATACATTTCTGCTTTTATTACCCAGGTCAAAGCTTAGAACCCAGGATTACATTTTTATAGGCTTGTTTTATTCTGACGTTTCTTTCAACGCTCTTCTTGGGATACTTACAAGTACAATTGAAATGTCTGGGTCTGTTCTTTCAAGACATGGAGTTTTAAAGGGCTTATTTTTCTTGTAAGTTCATTCTAAAGACAATTTTGTTTAGGTTCAAATGATTAGTTAAAAGCCACACAGGGATTTATATAAAAAGTGTGTCTTCTGATGTATCCTCCCCTTCCCTGGTGGCCCTGCATGTGGCCAAAGAGAGTGACATGCTCAGTTTCTCAAATTATTCCCCAGACAGTCCTGTTCCTATTCACAAACAAATGTGGTATTTGGGGTTTCAAGTTTAAAATGTAATTTGGTATCATTTCAGATGTCTTCCTACAGCTTAATAAACACATACCCCAGAGGGACTAGGAGTCTGATTTTAATTTGTGGTAGGGTTATGGGCACAGTAAATGTCAATTTTAGCTATAGACAGTAAGTCCGTAATATAAACAGAAATGGAAAGTGACTGGTAATACATTGAAAGAACATGCACCACACTATGCTCGTTCACAGGAGGAAATTGTTCCCCAAGACCTCCCTTTATCGGTCTGGGATGTTAGCTTGGTTTCTCCTCAGAACCCTGAAAAATCACTGCTCTCCAGAATAGAAAGGCCAAGTCGTACTTTCCCAGGATGCGTCCAACTAAAGATCATAAAAAGATAAAGTGAGGCAACTGAGCCCTTCATGGTATGGCTCCGAACATGAATCCACCGTACAGAGTGTCTCCCAGCCTTAGTCCCTCACTTGCCTGGTGATCTTGGCCTTGTCCTCACTGCGTCTGAGTTTCTGTTTCTTCCTGTGTAAAATAAGTAGCTGAACCAATGATCTTCAAGGACCTTTCAACCCTTACCTTACACAAGTAGATATGATCAAGGGTGGCTAACCAGACTTATGGAAAGACCAGAACTATTTATTTCAGGGAAGCAACACATCCGTTATCAGCAGAATTTCCTGAAAGTAGGAGGCAAGTAGAGGAATGATTCCTCACTGGCCTCTTTTATATCTTCCTTTGCTTGAACAAAAGAATTGTTCCAATGGTCTCTGAGTGCAAGTAACATCTATTAGCTTGGGGCAGGATCTCAGAACCCTGAGGGGCAGGAGAGTAGGTATTTTTTCTCATATGTGAACAATAATCCTTTAAGTGAGTGTGAAATAAGGTTTTCACGCTTTTGTGCACTACAGTAAGTAATTTATTATTCAGCAGAGTATCTTTTAGACAGGTGGAACAGGTCTCCAAGTAAGCAATTCTGTCTTTTCAGTGTGGTTCCATCACACCCATTGGGCATTTTGAGAATGACAAAAGTCCTCCCAAGTCTGTGAGCTGCCAGAAAAAACATTTTCACTAGGTAGTAGATGGTCCCTGACCCTAGGTGCTGAATAGCTGAGATAACATTCCGTAAGTGCGCATGTTGAGCTCTGCAGATGATTCGAGTCCATGGTGCCTGCGATGGCTTGTTAGTTCTATGTCAACTTGACTGGGTAAGGGGCTGCCCAGATATCTGGTTAAACAGTATTTCCAAGCAGGTGTTTCCATGAAGGTATTTCTGGAAGGGATTACCACAGAGGTTCTCAACCTTCCTGATGCCACGACCTTCCTAATGCCAGAGGTTCTCAACCTTCCTCATGTGGCGGTGACCCCCAACCATAAAATTATTTTCGTTGCTACTTCAAAACTGTAATTTTGCTACTGCTATGAATCATAATGTAAATATCTGATATGCAGGATGTATTTTCAAAGTTACAAAGGAGTCGAGAACCACAGGTTGAGAACCGCTGGATTAGCATTTGACTTGGTAGACTGAGTAAAGAACTTGGCCTTCCTCCACGCAGTCAGGCACTATCTAACTCACTGAGGGCCTGAAGACAGCAAAAAGGTGGAGGAAGGTGGAATTCTTTCTCTCTGCCTGATTGTTTCAGCTGGGACGTGTATCTTTTCCTCCTTTCTTGATTTAGAACTAACACCATTTGCTCTTGGATCTCAGACCTTCAGACCCTGACTGGAACTTATACCACCTGCTTTTCTGGGTCTCCAACTGGCAAATGGCAGATGGTGGGGCTTTTAGTCTCTATAATTTAAGTGAGCCAATTGTTTATAATAAAATATACAGAGGGTGCCAAAATAATGTATACACATTTGAAGAAAGGAAGAAAACGTTTTAAAATTGTAATACTCAAAAGACTAAGTATACCAATTAAAAAGGTGAATTTACAAGTCACATTTGAGCGCCTTTTGTAACTGCAGAAGTCACATGTGACTTGAATATTGCAATTTTAATACAGTTCTTTTTTCTTCAAATGTGTATACATTATTTTAGCACTCTCTGTATAGTTTCCTGTTGGTCTATTTCCCTGGAGAATCCTGACTCATACAGTGTTCCATCTTTTTTAGATCCTTTTCCCTAGAAAGTATCCTATATTTTCTTAAATATATTGAGTAGAAGTAAACAAGCAGAATCTAGGCATTAACTCTGAGATTCCTCTTCTTGTACTTCTAATCATTCAGCAAGTTCTACTCATCCACCCCCAAAATAGACCTGGAATCTATCCACTTGGCTCCATCCCCACTACCAAGATCCTAGTCCAAAACATTTCCTTTTCTTACTTGGTTTCTTTGAACAGTTTCTGCCTCCAGTTTCGCGCCTTTCCCTCCAACTTCTGCTTTACTGTCAGGATGATTTCCATGAACCAAAGATCTGGTCATGACATTCTCCTTCCCCATTATTAACATTCTTCCATGACTTTCCTTGGCATTTAGGATTTTTCTTAAGCATCTTTTAAATGTTCTACCTGTCTGATGCGGATAGCACTGTTCTCCACCTGGCTAAATACACTTCACCTACCCTGACTTCCATTCAATTCCTAGAAGGGGCCAGACTCTTTCCTACCCCAGGGACATTCTTTGGTCATTACCTGGAATACTTAGCCATCTGTTCTTTTGTTGAATAATTCTCACCCTTTAGGACTCCTTTGATTTATTTATTATTTTATTTCATATTTTAGAGACAGGATCTTTCTCTGTTGCCCAGCCTAGAGTGCAGTGGCACAATCATAGCTCACTGTAACCTCAAATTCCTGGGAACCAGCCATCCTCCTACGTCAGCCTCCCAAGTAGCTGGGACTACAAATGCACTGTGTCAGGCTTGTTCATTTCTAATACGTTTACAGGTATGTTTGGTTATTTCATGTCCCTGAAGCAAGGGTGATGTATCTTTTGATTGCCAGAGGTAAAGCCACTGTGGTTTGACCACTGGAAAAACGTGTGCTTTTTTGGAGTATGCTGCTCTGTTTGGATGGAGCAGGAGAAAGGAGAACACCATAATACAACTGGAAAGGTTTCTGGAAGTTGAGAGGATTGATCCAACATAAGTGAGCATCGTGTTTGCCTACATACCATTGGTAATAGATCTTTCTGCCTTTCTGAAGCCTGAGGCTGTTTCTCTCAACAAGCCCAAAAGTGAAAATGCCAAATGGAAACATCTTTCCAGGGCTTATGATTCCTGCTTTAGGTAAATGCTGAACTGTTCAATCATTCTTACAAAACCATTCTCATGACAGTTAAGTGTTGTCCACTTTTGCCAAGGCTTTCAATTGTTGAAGCTCTCCAGAAGGATCAAAACCCATAACTTCTATGTAAAGTTCCCAAGTATCAACTATATATGCTGAGCAAACGTCTTTAATTAATATAAGGCAGAAAGAGCTATAGCTATAAGGGCTGTGGACCGCTTGCCTTATAAGGAAGAACACTGAAAAAGAAATCTTCAGTTTTTTCACTCAAAAACAAAGTAAACAAAATCAGTGATTTCCAAGTCCAGTATGGCTGAGAGAATTCACTTGCTTAATATGGAGTGAGCTTTGGAGTGGTGGAGCAGAGGGTGAACCTTCAAGAATGACTGTCTACAGCAAACTTCTGGCAAACTCTTTGGCCTATTGGTCCTCAGCCAATGTTTGTCTTGATAAATGAATTCCACATCTTTATTAAGTTAAGTATTTCTCTCTTTTTTTATTATTTGAAACATACTTTAAATATTTTGTTTTATGATGTCCTGAAAATTGATACAATTCCTTCCAGATCGAGGAAGATGGAAAAAATTGGTTGCATTTTTATTTATATTTAGACTGATTACACAAAAATTATGCTCCAATTTATCCATTTCTATGAATATCACTTGATGTCATGTCACCAACTTGGGCAGTCAGAGTTCAAAGTGTTTTTTCTGAGTAGATGCTTTTTCAGAGAAGAGCCCTAAATGATTATTAAATAGAAATATACCCCTAGTGTGAGTTCAACTGCAGAAAAAGTATGTAGTAAGAATTATAGATTTTAAATTAGAACCAACCTTTTATAAGGAAAACCAGGGCAGGAATAAACCAAAACACATCAAAAGCCTGAAATGAACCTCTAATGTCAGATCCTTTACAGAAGCAAGTCACGATTTGTAACCCGGAGAACGAATCTTATTAAAAAGAATTTTATCTGACACAGATGGAATTTCAAAGTTGGCCCATTTACAAATGTGTTAATTGGATGGGGGGGGCAAAGAGGGGCATTTCAACCATCAGAATGGTTGGTAGAGAAGGGCAAGGCAAATGAAACCCAGCCCTAGCAGAAACTAGATTTGTCTTCCCCTCTCTTCAAATCTCAGTTCTTAAAACCTCCTAATGGGTTTCACTGTTTTCTTTCCAGTGCTTATCATAATCAGCGAGCCACACATTTGCATCCTTAATGGACCCTTTTCAAAAGTGTGTTGACATCTCAGTAGGTTTTGAATAGCTCTTAATGCTTCTCTCAATTTGGGCAGGTGCCCACAAATCTCCTTATATGGGTCTCAACTTATAGACTGTCTGCTTTACTCACAGGGTTAGTTTTTTGTTGTTGTTGTTATTGTTGTTTTTAATCCCTGGGAACCTATCTTAATTATACAGTAAAAAAAAGTGAAAACTCAGGAGTCAGATGACTCAGAAAATGAGCATCTAGCTGGGTGCCCACACACAGGGCAACATCTTAACTATATCTGTGAAACTCAGCCCAGAGTTAAAAGTATCAGCCCTCTCGTGGTAAATTCACTTTTTTGAGCTTCTATTTTTATCGAAAGGAAATAGATATAAATAAGACCATCAAGATAAATACAGGTTAGAGGAGAAACCTGAAATCCAGGAGGGAGCTTATCATCTGAGCACAAACTCCCCTACATTTTACTCTTCACCATTTTCTGCGAGGACCAGGCCAAGCTGCAGTTTTAGACCCACCTAATTTTGCGTGGCTTTAATAAAAAATGCCATCCACTAGAAACACAAGTAAAATTATTTTTTAAGTTTTTTTTTCAAACTGGAACTATGGTAGGAGCTTAGCATGAATAAAAGATCACTTCGGCCCTTCATTCCTCATTCCTTCAGACAAATAGAGAGGCAAGGAAGTCAGCACAGGGTGTAACGGGAGATACCGCTCCCCCACAAAGGGACATCTAATACCCTGGAGGTTCCAGGGGAAGGGGCCTAGAAGAGCAGACACATGAACTGTCCCAGGAAAGATGAGAAGTTAGCCCCATGTGGCAGGGACACACATGCACGCCTGTGTGCCTGCAACACGTGTGTGTGTTGTGGGGGGGGCGTGCCGGTGGTAGGACTCCAAGCAGAGTTAACTGTTGGTGCAAGGCAGGTGGTTAAAGCATGTCCACAAGAGCCGAGAAGATAATAACTACTGTCACACAATCTCTTTGGATGATAACAACCCTATCTAGAAATATAATCTATCTGATGTGCAGCCTATCAATCCCTTTGGATATGGCAAATTGGGAACTATATGCCCTTAGAATTTTTAAAACTGATTTTCCAGTATTTCAGGTAGGCGGCTAAGCTACACATTAAGAGAACTATTTGAGGCTCGGCACCTGTAGCTCAGTGGCTAGGGTACCAGCCACATATACTGGAGCTGGCATGTTCTAACCCAGCCCAGGCCTGCCAAACAACAATGACAACTACAACCAAAAAATAGCCGGGCATTGTGGTGGGTGTGCCTATAGTCCCAGCTACTTGGAAGAATGAGGCAAGAGAATCACTTTGGCCCAAGAGTTGGAGGTTGCTATGAGCTGTGACGCCACAGCACTCTACTGAGGGTGACATAGTGAGACTCTGTCTCAAAAAAAAAAAAAAGAGAACTATTAGATAAACTGTCCTACATGACTTTGATTCTTTTTGCATTAGAAAGCAAGAGAATAAAAGGGAAGGAGTTATCTTGGGTAAGTGAGAGAGAAGCTCTGGAAGCTCTTGGGCACAGGACTCAGTATTTTTCAGAATCAAAGGAGCTTTTCTTGCCCCTATTGTTCTTTATTAAACTGCTGTAGATAAGGTAAAAGTGGGAACAGAATTCAGCCCTATTTTTTCTGATTCTGAAGGCTTTTCCAAGACAGAAGTTGGTAAAACCGATTTTTCTCTCCAGGGCTTCTAGTTTTCATTTATTCTTATTTTGAGCTCAATGAATACAGGCAGGCAAAAGTTGGGAGGGTGGGGAGAGAGATTTCAACCAGCACTATGTTCATGGGAAGTACTGAAAGTACCTTTCTGTGTTTGGTGTGACTTTTTTTTTTTTTTTTTTTGAGACATATCCAAAAGCTAAACCCCTGGATAGAGTGCTGTGGCATCACAGCTCACAGCAACCTCCAATTCCTGGGCTCAAGCGAGTCTCCTGCCTCCGCCTCCCAAGTAGCTGGGACTACAGGTGCCACCACAACGCCCGGCCATTTTTTGGTTGCAGTCCTCATTGTTGTTTGGCGGGCCCGGGCTGGATTCGAACCCACCAGCTCAGGTGTATGTGGCTGGCGCTTCAGCCCGTTGAGCCACAGGCGCCGAGCCATGTTTGGTGTGACTTTTATTCTCTCTTTAGGCAACACATTAATTTTGTTTCCTGGTCAGCAACTTCCTACCTCAGAGTTCTATGTAGAATTCTGCCCTAATAAGAAAATAAATAGATTTCCCCACGATTTCCAGCATACAGTTAAAACATAGATTGAAAGATAGTATTTTTCTAAGTCTTCATTGACTTGCAATCTTTTGATAAAGCACATTATTGTCCCCTAGTTTCTAAAATGATACTGGCAGTCACTGAATGCACCCTTTCTTTCAAAGGAAAAGAGAGGCAGGAAGGAAAGAAGGAAGGAAGCAAGGCAGAAAGGAAGGGAAGCAAACCGTGGCTATCCTGGCTTTCCAATATGAAAATGAGGTAAGAGACAAGATAGCATTACAGAGCAGGTGGCCCAGCCCCAGTACTCACACCCAGCCTCTCTCCCAGCCTACCCCTGCTGTGCTTCTCCATATGAAAAAGGAGGCTGTAACAGTGTCAGCCTGCTTTTGTCAGGAATAACTAGTAAAAAGTAATTGGAGGGCATTTAATTCATATGATGCACAACGTCCATAAGATAATTAGTCCATGGATGCTTCTCCTGAGCTTATTAAACAGAGATGCTTTAACAGAATTGGAGATTCCAGGACCATTCCCGGCAACCTGAAAAACTAAACCCATCCTCTGTCTGCATAATATTCAGGATTTCCGTACTGTGGCTGTTTTAACAAGGCAATGAATATTTCTCTCCAATCTGTTTGCTTTTAGCAGACTTTCATTCCTTCTCCAAAGAGGCTGGCACTATAATGCCAGACAAATGACTGGTGTTACTGAGCACTGCTCTAGACACCAAAGAATAAAATATATCAACTGCAGCACATCCTGGAGTGTATTCTTCCACTTAGAAAATGGTATGATTGGCTTTGGATAGTATGGGGTGGGGGGATTCATTTATTTTTGAGTTGTGGGGTATTTTCTGGTAATTGCCTGACTTGAAACTTTAGTTTGTCCATCAGACAGTTCTCTTTGCCATGTGGTAGAAAGGCAGTATTAAAGAACTGAGAAAATAGCTGAGCCCCACAGGCCTTTTTTCTTGTCATATAGTTGTTGTCAAAAAGATTCACTATTATGTCCGGGGACGGGGGAACTCTGTGGCATTTTGTGTTAAGTAAAAATGTCTCAATCCATTTTTCAAACATTCTGAGGTTTGGCACAAACCTGAAATCCATCTTGCCAAGCACTTTCCCCCCTTAATTCTTAAACCCATGTGTCTTTCAAGGGAAATTTAATCCGTATGTTTCTGATTCATTTACACTTAACTCATCAAAATGGTGTTTTGTAAGAGCTATTTGATGTTCAAGAAGTCTTATGAGCTTCTCTTTTTATAAGTCTGAAAAGCGTTGCTTTCTGAGAACCAACCAGAAAATTGTATTTTACCAGCTGTAAGCCAAAGGACTTGAGCTGTGTTAAAAATCAAGAACCTGCTGAATTTAGAAGGCATGAAAACAAGGGACACAATGATGTAAATAAAGACCCTCACGTCTGCCTGCTCAGACGTCTACCAAAGACCTCTCAAACTCATTCTCTCCCTGAAGAATCCAATCCCATAGGGCCTGAGAACAAATTATAAGGCTGAAGCAGAAAAGAACTATGATTCTATTGCAAAAATTTTCATTGATTCTGGAGATCTCCATTGAGATTCCCAACAGATATAAAACCAACAGATATAAAACCTATTGCATTTCATTAGATGAATCTATTCCTAGGAAATTAGTCAACAAATGCCAGAACTAGAAGGGACATATGAAATTTATAGTCCATAGCATCTGGGTTTTGGGTGGAAGTGGGGGTGACTTATGGAAGGAGATAGGTTTCTCGTACTGGGCTTCTGCACAAGAGGACTTTTAATAAAGTACTTTGAGGGCACACTCAGTTTAAAAACAAATACCTTAATTTTATATGAGAACACAGAGGTAGCAGGAGAGGAATTTTGGAACTGGGACAGAGCTGGGAATGCAAACCGGGTCACCTGACCCCTGCTCAACATCCCAGTGACCTTACTCTACACCAGTGTTTTTCAAAGTCTGGGTACAATTCCTTAGGTGGCCAATTAGTGAGAAATTCCCGAAAATAAATAAATCTGATATCATCACCATTTTAGAAAAATGGACAGATGTCTAATAAACAAGATAGGCAAGAAACGTCAAATAAGTACATAATAAAATATTATTTCATAAAAACTACACGTGTGTCCATATCCATACATGTAAGTATACTGGGTTATGATAAAAAATATTTTTCATTGTTGCTCATATAGAAAAGTTTCAAAACCACTTTGCCATACAGAAAACCACATTTTGTTTACAGATAGTTCAGCCAATAGCAGTTTCAATTTGTCTTTTTAACTGTCACACAGCTGGAAAGACCCAACCTGCCTGTGCTCACCCCCGTGGAAGGAATCCTACAAGCCAGCCTCTTTCCCCTGCAAAGTATCTTAATACTTGGCTTGTGAGAAATGGACTAGAGAAAGTAGAGACAGGAGGGAATGGGGACAGACAACTAGTTGAGAAAAGAATGGTTCATGTTCATCGTCCTCTGATTTACAAATGACAAGAGCGATGTCCAGCTCGCATTCTGGGCCGCTGCATCGCTGAAGGTTCAGACGTAGGAACAAAGAATAGTTCCAAATTGCATTTTCCAAGCACTTAACAATCATTAATTAGTTAGAAACATCCTCTCAGTGTCGGGAGGCACAATAGTTCATCACTGCACAACGTGGCTTTGGAGACTCCCAGCAAGCCAAATAGTAGGACACCTGGTAATGACTGTGGGAAGATTAATTGGGTTAACTGGCTGTGAAGAGTCCTGTGATAAAGCATTATGAAAAATGCTGCCCTGTTGCACTGTCAGATGTCAGAGCAGGATGCCGTCCTTTGTACCTAACAGCTGAAAGCTGCCTCCATGGGAAGGATGCGAAGTCATTAAAACAACTATGAATTCCCCTTTGCTTTCTTTTTTCAGAATCATAATGAAGTGACAAGTTTTCTGTGGTCACAAAGTGCCACAGTCTCTTTGGGATTAAAGTGAAAAGTGGGGCTGTTTGGGAATTGTGGTCTAAAACGGTTCCCTAGGTGGGGAGCAAGAGGGAGGAAGCAGCGTGTCTCGGAGCCCAGAGGTCACATCCTGCAGGTGGGTGGGTGCTGGTTCTGGGGCGGCTTCCAAGCTCTGTCCTCATCCGACACACACTGCCTGCAGCCAGGAGAGGGAGGAAAGAGGAGAGTGCTGGGAAGCAGAGAGCCAGATTGTAGGACGCTTATCCCTACATATTTATGGCCCAGGACTTCTGTGTCTAAGAACAACATGCTCCATTGCTAACTAGACACCAGGGTGCTTATGGCTGGAAGCGAAAGCAAGCTTTCCTGTCTGCCTCCCGCACACTCCCTCCAAACCAGAGGGTGGAGTCTTTACACAGCCAGTTGTCTGAATAACTCCCAGCTTCTGCAGGGCCAGCTGGTGGCTCCTCTGTTTCCCTGCACACCTAAGTCTCTCTTTGTACCCTCCATACCACACTATCCCTAGGAGCCAGAACTCAAAAAAAAAAAAAAAAAAAAAAGCTGAGAAGTACTAGCTTGAACAAAACCAGGACTTCCTGGCACTAGGAAGCCCACTGGCCTGGCAGGACAGAAATGTGCTCCTGACTGCCTTAGAGCTAAGGGGCTAAGGCTGTGCCACCAAATGGTTTATGGTATGAAATAATCCTCTTTATATGCGGGGGGAGGGGGAGGGGGCGGGGTTGGCCTTGATTTCTGAATCTATAAGATGAGAGGGTTGGGCTGAATGGTCTCTAAGGTTCCTGCCTTATCAATGCATTTAGAAGGGCAAGATTATTATTCTACTGCTGAGGAAGTTCCAGATGCTGAGAGCAAATCCAAATCAAATGTTCCCTGTAACTATACACTGGAGCTTCCTCTTTGCCCTCCAAGGAAGGAAACAGCAAAAAAGTGGCTAGGGCAAGATCTGAATTCAGAAAAATAATCTGGCTGCAGAGAGGCCACTTGCATAATCCACATTAGGGTGGATGCAGGTGAGAACAAAACTAAAGGCGAAAATGCAACACAGGAGCAATTTACATCTACATTTACCCTAAGTGAGTTTATTATAATTGCTGTTATTATGATTAATTCCAGAGGAATTAAATGGGATCAGCCCTTTATTGCAAAGTGTTGCTGAGCTGATGGAAGTATTATGATGAATAAGAAGGTCAAGAAGAGGCAGATGGAAAAAAAAATTACTTTATGCCATCTAAAAAAGAAATCTACTACTTAACTAAAAGGAGTGAAAAAAGACCTGGCTCTTCTTGATGCTGAAATAATTACAGTAATTTCAAGTGAGGTCTTAAACCTCATTGTCTGACCAGTCAAAAAATGGTCATCTTACAGCCAATGGTATGATTTGCTTATCACTTCTGCACCTGCTCATGACCACCAACATTCAATGACTTGGTTTACCTTTCTTATAAAGAACTATTAAATGACAGTATTTCTCACTATATTACTGATGCCCTACATAAATTTAGACTTCCAAGAGTCAACTAGTTCTATTATTAAATAATTAACATTTACCGAGCACTTACTATGTTAAATGCATCACACTGTCATGAATTCTATTTCATAGAGGAAGCAACTGAGGCTCAGAAACATTCAAAAGATTGTCAAAAATTTCATCATTAAAAGAATGGCAAAGCCAGAGTTTGAACCAGATCTTTCTGGCTCCAAAATTATTCACAGGGTACAATCATATCAGGCCATATTGAGTATGAGCACTTAGGCTCTCCCTTAGAAAAGGGCTTGTTTTACAGACCTTCCTTTAGCAATGATATGGGCCCCAGTGAGGGCAGAGGGGCCGAGCCAAGCCGGCAGACAGATCCAAAAGCCTGCAACAGGGCCAGCTGGCCTTTCTGCCATGTCAGTGCATGAGTCAGCCCAGCATGACTTCAAGATTTGATTTTTTAAAAAAAGTTCATGGGCTTCTAAAACACAGTAACTCCTGGTAGGCATCCCAGCTTACACAATACAGACTCTTGGCTTTGTCTTCCCATTAAGATGAATGATTAACTCTATGCATTAACAGACACCTTGGCATTCATTTGAAGCCATAGCATTACTTTTTCTAGGCTTTTCTTTCTCGGGCACATTCAGTTCTATTTCAATTATTCTGATGGAAAAGAAAACAATTAGAAGGTAGAATTTAATTTGGGATATCACATAGACAGAAAGGAAGATTTTGTTGCTAGCTGGGTGGGTCTTGGCTCTTAGGTAACTACTGTCCCACTCTCTATAATAATACCTATTGATTTATTCTTCCTGGGTGCAATGTTGCCTCATTAATCATTAAATAAGCTCCCTGCAAGTGTAGGGACAGGAAAAAAAGATGTATGGACTTGTTTTAAAGTGTTTGTGTACTATGTAGCGGACTTTGTAGTGCTGAGTCAAGTCAATTTTAGTTTTCAAAGGTGTAAGTCATCAAGGAAGTACTCCTGTTGTAAACTGTAACCAAAACTCATGAAATACATGCCTCTGAAAGTACCCAGTGTTACAGCATACATTTTAATCAGGTTCTCAAAGTCATTCAAAAATCAGAAACTAAAATTCAGTCACCAAATGTTTGCTGGCATGGCCCACAGTTATCAATGCCTCCAGTTACTCCCGATGTCCCTGTGCTGTGACTGCCTGCTCAGGTTCTCGAACACACACCTTTCTATAGTCCAGCACTCAAGGAGTCCTCTTTGAAGGTCAGAATCCCACGGAAACCAAACAAAAAGGGAGCAGAAAGGAGAAACCAGTGCTTTGTTTCACAGCCGCTTCTTTTCAGTACAGCTCCAGATTTGCCCACCCTATTTTCTGCCAGGCACAAGACAGGGCTCATTCTAGGTCTCCATTAAGGTTTCTGCCTCTTCATGTTCACTTGGCCTTCCTGGCAAATGCTTACTAAGTAAAACCCCAAACAATACTTTTTTTTTGTAAAGACAGAGTCTCACTTTATCACCCTTGGTAGAATGCCGTGGCATCACACAGCTCACAGCAACCTCCAGCTCCTGGGCTTAGGCGATTCTCTTGCCTCAGCCTCCCGAGTAGCTGGGACTACAGGTGCCCGCCAC
>CAUYON010077458.1:0-13077 GCA_963573935.1 Arctocebus calabarensis | reverse complement strand
CACGTACACCTGAGCTGGCGGGTTCAAATCCAGCCTGGGCCCGCCAAACAACAATGATGGCTGCAACCAAAAAATGGCCGGGCATTGTGGCGGGCGCCTGTAGTCCCAGCTACTTGGGAGGTAGAGGCAAGAGACTCGCTTGAGCCCAGGAATTGGAGGTTGCTGTGAGCTGTGATGCCATAGCACTCTAACCAGGGTGACAGCTTGAGTCTCTGTCTCAAAAAAAAAAAAAAAAAATCAAAAATATATTTTATTATATATATTTGAAGTTTACAATATGATGTTATAAGATATGTGGATACATATAGATCAACTCTCTTGTTTTAGAATAGTTAAAACCAAGATTCAGATATTTGCTTTAAAAAAATACTTGTTTCAGGGCAGCGCCTATGGCTCAGTGAGTAGGGTGCTGGCCCCATGTACCAACGGTGGTGGGTTCAAACCCGGCCCCAGCCAAACTGTAACAAAAAAATAGCCGGGCATTGTGGTGGGTGCCTGTGGTCCCAGCTGCTTAGGAGAATCACCTAAGCCCAAGAGCTGGAGGTTGCTATGAGCAGTGAGGCCATAGCACTCTACCGAGGGCGATAAGCTTAGACTCTGTCTCCAAAAAAAAAAAAATACTTGTTTCAAAATAATTTGATGAGTGTATAATAATGATATAGATGAAATAAGACTAGTCATGAATTAATTGTTGAAACTGAGTAGTAAATATATGGAGGTCATTATGATATTAACTCCACTTGTGTGTATATTTGAAATTCTCCAAAAAAAAAAAAAAACAGTTGAGCCAGCCATGATGGCTTATACCTATAACCCTAGCACTCTGAGAGGCTGAGGCAGGTGGGTTGCTTGAGCTCAGGAGTTCAAGACCAGCCTAAGTGAGAACAAAGCCCTGTCTCTACTAAAAATAGAAAAACTAGCTGGGCGTGTTAGTGGACACCTGTAGTCCCACCTACTCAGAAGACTGAGGCAAGAGGATCTCTTGAGGGACAGCGCCTGTGGCTCAAAGGAGTAGGGCGCCAGCCCCATATGCAGGAGGTGGCGGGTTCAAACCCTGCCCCAGCCAAAAAAACTGCAAAAAAAAAAAAGAGAGAGAATCTCTTGAGCCCAAGAGTCTGAGGTTGCTATGAGCTATGACCCACAGTATTCTACTCAGGGCAACAAAGTGAAGCTGTCTCAAAAAGAAAGAAAGAAAGAAAAAGACAAGTGAAAAATAAATTTTCAAGAAAGATTTAGAGATGTTGAGTGGCTTTCTCAAGATATGAAATCTGACAATTTAGTTGCAAACTCATCCTAGAAAAAGTACTATGTACCTCATTGCTTGAATATCACTACAATCACCTTTGAAATATATCCAGTGACCATTGTGATATTCTGCAAACTTAATTGTCAGTCCTTGCATATTAATATCCTTGCTTAAGCCTTAAACTCTAGGAAGAATTTAAAGAAAGGAGAGCAATCCAGTCCAAGAGGATCATGTAAGCAAAGGAACTAGGTACTATACAATCTTATTTTTACAGCAGGAAAAGCCACATTGTTAATTGGTACAAGAGAGAAAAGAAATGAACTATGAAAGGATATCCAGCACTGATGTAAACTGTCTGAATTCTTGTCTCTTCCTACAGCATATGGTGTATTCCTGTCTTAGCAATGAGCAATTTATAAAAGTGAAAAACACTCAAGCTTATAGGAACTGTAGGACTACCTTCAGAGTCATAAAATACTATTTGTTTTCTCTTTATGAGACATTCGTTTTAAGGCTTTATATATTCCAGATACACGTAGTGTACAAATGTCTTCCTCTTTGTGAATCTGTGCAATTTTCCCAAAATTGAAAATTAACCTCCCCATTCTATGACTGAATTTCCTTGTGAACTCATTTTATTCTTTATTAAATCTATTAAACCATTCTTAGGAATGCTTACAAGTGGGAATTTATTTGAGGAAAGACACTGTCTAATCTTTGCTTTTCCTACCATATGAAAATGAACTTAAATTAGAGGATGCACTATATCTGCAATGCATGATAAATACAAGATGGATAGAGAATCTGTTCAGTGGTGTCAGCTACAAAAGCAAACATGATAAATGTTAATGCAGTTTTGAGCCCTGGGATAAGCTATTCAGTGCACAAGCATAGCTGAATCTCTTTGCTATGTTGTTATTCATGGCAGCCAAATAAATGTCAATAATAAAAGAGAATTAAAGATTTTCATTTCCCAGAGGCACTCCTCTGATACAGCTTGATCTTTCATTTCATTTGTAATTCGTTCTCATGTCAGTATGCAATCATTCGCCAGGCTCTGGATGTCATGTTAAGTCATTTAATAATGATTAAGAACATAAAAATGCTTGGCCTGTGGGGCAATTCACAGAAGAGATGCCAATTTGTTATTGTTTTCTCTCCTTTCCTCTTGAATATGGATCAGCTTTTTCCCACCTCCTAGCATTAAAATACTAATGGAAAATAGGGAGAGAAAGTGTCCCTTAATTTGCCATAAGTGACATTCCAGAATGGCACAAGGCAGTGCTAACACTCTTATTAAAACACTAATTAGGAATCATTGTGCCTTAAAGTTCACACTGTAGAGTATTTTTAAATGATCAGACTGTTAAGTTTGTGGCATTTAGCAATAGTGTAACAAAATCAGTTTCCTTGGAATTTTATTCTATAGACCTATCTCCTTTTGAGATGTGGTATCTATGAACCACTTTCTGTTATTATATAAATTTAATTCTTTAAATTCTTCTTGTTTAAATTGCCAGGGAGTCTAAAGTCTTTTCCATTTCACCCTGTTTTATCAGTTATCCCTCTTCAAGATTGGGTTTCTATTCAGCCCAGAGGTTATGCCTCATATCAATCATTCTTTCAGGCTGGCGCCTGTAGCTCAAGCAGCTAAGGCGCAAGCCACATACACCGGAGCTGTTGGGTTCAAATCCACCCAGGCCCGCCAAACAACAATGAGAACTATAACAAAAAAAAAAAAAAATAGCTGGGCATTGTGGCAGGTGCCTATAGTCGCAGCTACTTGGGAGGCTGAGGCAAGAGAATCGCTTAAGCCCAAGAATTTGAGGTTGCTGTGAGCAGTGACGCCATGGCATTCTACCCAAGGCGACAGCTTGAGACTCTGTCTCAAAAAAAAAAAATCATTCTTTCAGTGCTTATAGGCTAATTAACTTACAAAACCATTTTCAAGGGAGAGCTGGGCACTAGAGAGTATTAAGAGTAACAGGTTGGATAATTCCATATTTGGTTATATGCCCAAAAGTTTATGCCACCATTATTCACAGCAGCCAAAATGTAAAAGCAAATCAAGTATCCATCAACAAAAGAATGGATAAACAAAATGTGGAATATACTACAATGGAATATTATTCAACCTTAAAAAGGAAGACTGACACATGCTACAGTATGGATAAATCTTGAAGACATGATGCTAAGTGAAATAAGCCAGGCACAAAAGAATAAATACTGTATGATTCCACTTAGAGGAGGTACTTGGAATAGAATAGTCAACTTCATAGATACAGAAGGTAGAAGGATGGTAGCCAAGGGTTGTTTAATGGGTATAAAGCTTCAGTTCTGCAAGATGAAAAATGTTGTGTAGGTTAGTGGTGGTGATGGCTGTACAACAATATGAATGTACTTAACAGCATTGAGCTGTATACTCAAAAATGGTTAAAATGGGCGGCACCTGTGGCTCAAAGGAGTAGGGCACCAGCCCCATATGCTGGAGGTGGTGGATTCAAACCAACCCCGGCCAAAATCCACAAAAATAAATAAATAAATACTGATATTATTAAAAAAAAATGGTTACAATGGTAAACTTATGTTCTGTATACTTTGCCACAATTTAAAAAAAAATAAACATATCAAAACAAATTACAAAATAAAATGCTGGGGATACAGTTAGAAAATAAAAGATGACTCTGTGCATTTGGATCCTTCTAATAAAAATTGAATGAGCCTGTTTAGTAACATTGGAGTCAAATGAGAGAAATCATTTCTATGTCTATAAACTTTAGAGAAATTTATAACAGTCTTTACCAATTAGATAGAAACTACATAGGAATGTTTTCATGTGTTAATACCTTATAATATTAAGGTTTGTAGTAAAAACATTATATATGTGTTTTTACATTATACATAGTATAGTACTTTCTGGAAAGTTTAAATTTCCCTTAGTATCTATACTAAATAAAGCACTAAAAATTGGAAAAAGCAATAGGACTTTTGTTCTCAATTGAAAATAATGCATTTCACACAGTGGCTCTTAAAGTGAGACAATGAAATAGGTTCACTGAAAAAAATGTAGAATTTTCTAATCACAATTCTTTGTGTTTGATTTATAATGCACGAAGGGAAAAAAATGTGTTAAGTCAGAGGTTTATAGCTGGCAGACTGGTGCTGTCATATCAAAATCACGTAGTAAGTTTTTAGTAAATACAACCCTTGTTAAGAACACCTTTCTAGCCTTGTGGTGGCTCATGCCTATAATCCTAACACTCTGGGAGGCTGAGGCAGGTGGATCGCTTAAGCGCAGGAGTTCAAGACCTGCCTGAGCAAGAGCAAGACCCTATTTCTACTAAAAATAGAAAGAAAAAAAACCTAGCCAGGCATTGTGGCAGGTACTTATAGTCCCAGCTACTGGGAAGGCTGAGGTAGAAGGATCTCTTGATCCAAGAGTTTGAGGTTGCTATGAGCTATGACTCTATGGCACTCTACCCAGAGCAACAGAGTGAGACTCTGTCTCAAAAGAAAGAAAAAGAACACTTTCCCCTCAGTCTGATACATTTCCGTGAGGCCTATTAGAATATAAATGTACGCATCCTCAAGGGTATGTATGAGAATGCAGGTGGTTCAGTCTAGGGCAGCAGCTCTCAACCTGTGGGTCATGACCCCTCTTTAACAATGAAAATACATTGCAGCATTAGGAAGGTTGAGAACCACTGGTCTAGGGGAAGGGAGTGTAGGGTTGTATATTTGTTGAAAAAGTTTCCTTAGGTAATACAGCAATGCTGTCTGTCTGTCCTCCACCTCTCACATTGACAATTATTGAATAAAGTGATTTGATGATCTTGCCTCAAGTTCTGTGATCTTCGGGGATGATAAAAGCAGAACCCTTTGACAACTAAACATCTAGTTCAATAAGTCAGGCCTTGGTAAATGCTTCTCTCTTGATCCATCAAAAAGTACCAAGGACCTATTCACTCTTATAGGCAACCTATAGATTAGTCTCCCACAATTAAGGTGCCTATAATTTATAACCATATCACAGTGCCGCCCTTTGTCATTTCATTATAAGGAAATGAGTATATTAAAGTTACTCGTTTTCAGGTTCTTGAGTTCTTAAAGAAACATATTACCTCATCTGCTAGCTACATTTTCACGTTCTGTGAAAACACACAATGCTGTCCATTACACCAAGAAAAGGTCAATGTGATTTGCAATTTGCAATTCTAGAAGGCATGAAGTACAGAAAGCATGCAATAGAAAATGCAAACTCTCAAGGAAAACAATTTCAGCAGTTGGAAGAATGTCAGCTTATCAACCCAACTCCTATTGCTACAAAATATTAATATAAATCATTTTGAACACATTATCTCTACTACAGTCAAATCAATTTTAAATGATGATCGTGTTGGCATGGGATCTTCTGGTAAGGATAGAACAAATTAAGTAGTGCTCTTTTAAAATGTCTGTGTGTGGCATTTACCAAAAAAAGTTCTTACCAAGAGAGGTTTTAAAGAAAATATATCTTTTTTAAAAATATTTTTATGTATATGGGATTATAAGGGAGTTTTTTTGGTTTTTTGTTTTTGTTTTAGAGACAGAGTTTGACTTTGTCACCCTCTTAGAGTGCCTTGATGTTATACCTCAGGGCAACCTCAAACTCATGGGCTCAAGCGTTTCTCTTGCCTCAGCCTGCCAAGTAGCTGGGGCTACAGACGCCTACCACTACACCCAGCTATTTTTTATTTATTTATTTTTTTAGAGACAAGGTCTCACTCTTGCTCAGGCTGGTCACCAACCCGTGAGCTCAGGCAATCCACCCACCTTGACTTCCCAGAGCGCTAAGATTATAAGCAGGAGCCACCATGCCCAGCCAAAAATATATTTCTTAATCTATGAATATAAACAACTAAGTTATTAGCCCTGTTTCATTTTTAGATTATTGTAACCACAAAAGAAAAAGTCCTTTAATTAGCCAAGAGGTTGAAAATAATTTAGAATAACATGTGGAACTGTCACATTCCTACAAAAGTAATATCTTTGGGGCATTGGTTCATATTCTTTTTTTCTTTCTTTTTTTTTTTTTTTAGAGACAGAGTCTCACTTTATTGCCTTTGGTAGAGTGCTGTAGCGTCACAGCTCATAGCAACCTCCAACTCCTGTACTTGCCTCAGCCTCCCAAGTAGCTGGGACCAGCCACCAGAACACCTGGCTATTTTTTCATTGCAGTTTGGCTGGGGCCGGTTTCGAACCCACCACCCTTGGTATATGGAGCCAGTGCCCCATGGTTCATATTCTTTAGTGACCTCAGGCCTAAAGAAGTAAGACGTCTTTCAACTCCCACTTTTACCAAACAGGATCCGACTAGAAAGCAAAATGAGAGACAGCCTACACCAGACAAATGTTAGCCCTGTTCTAGCATTGATTTCTTTAAGGACCTTTTAAGTCAGATTTGTTGAGATATAGATTACATATAGTAAAATTCATGTATATTTTGATAAATAACATGTATAAATATAAGTGTTCAAAATATAGAAAATTTTATATGGTTTGTTGGAGCATAATATGCATGCAAAATTGGTACAAGTTTTCATTAAGCAGTCACACCTGTGTAACTACAGCCACTTCAAGAAATACAGTAGGACCTCTGTAAGTTGATCACCCTAGGGACTATAAGATACTAGTCAGCATATGGAGGTGGTTAACATAGGAACTAGGCCTACTATATTAATACACACATGTGGTGCATGTCCAGTCTATGAAAATTAGGTCAGCTTGAGATGGTAAATGAAGGGAGGCAGTTAACTGTAGAGGTTCTACTGTGTAACACTTCTGGCACTCAGAAACCACCCCAGAGGCCTCCTCCTAATCATTATTCCCACCAACGGTAACCATTATCTGGGCTTCTACTAACAATTATTAGTTTCACCTCTTTTGAAAATGTAATAGCCCAATATGTTTACTTTTGTCTTGCTCTGTCCCCATCCTTTTTTGTGTACTTTCTTCCTTTTTGACAACATAAGATGTCCCAGGTTCACGTTGTATTTTCCAAGCCTCAGTCCTGGAATCAGCCACTTCTCCAAGGAACCCTGGTTTCTTTTACTAAATCAGAAACCCAGATCTGGGCACCAGTTATGTCCTTTATTCCTGAGTGTCATTGATTCTGGGCCCTCTTAGTAAACAGCGTGGCAGTATATATATATGTATAATAACCTATGTGTACACATCCATCTATACTTAATTTCTGCATCTATATTTATGTTTTAAACACCATGAGGTCACACTGATAACTCTTATTCCACTCCAACAACACAGGGTTCATTCTAGTTTTTTGCTCTTTCCTTATTTATTACTTCTTTCTCTGACAATGAAAATTTGACTCTCTTAAAAGTGATTGCCCTAAAGGATTGAAAATTAAAACAAAATAAGGAAAGGAAAAACAAGAAAATTTGGCTCTCCTTACCTAAAACATATTTACTTACTTATTTTATCCGACGGTAGTTTTTAATTGTTTGCTCAATAGCCTTGTGAGAAACCAAGTTACTCAGTAGAATATAGTATATGCTTATAGATCTTTTTGTCTTTAGCACTATTGTGTTCACACAAAACACTATTATACAGAATAACTTAAGTTAGTTCTTTTATTCTATCCACTTCATTGTAGTTACATCTTTACATTGTAATATAGATAGGGCCATCTGTTTTTGTTTCATTTTAGTTTTCTTTCATATCCTGGTTGGGTTCCCTTCCCCCCGCCATAAATAAAATTCACTTTTTCTACTGCCAGGTTCTGTGGGTTTGGACAAATACATGAGATCATGCAATGATACCTGATCACCATAGTTATGATATAGAATAATTCCATTTTTCAATGTCTGATTTTTGAAACGTAACAATGTATACTTCCACTAGTATTTACTACTGTCTGCTGTTTGATTTCAGCTTCAGATGTGTGTATAATAGATCTCATACTGATTTGGAATTTTTTTTTTGAGACAGAGCCTCAAGCTGACACCCTGGATAGAATGCTGTGGCATCACAGCTCACAGCAACCTCCAATTCCTGGGCTCAAGCGAGTCTCCTGCCTCTGCCTCCAAGTAGCTGGGAGTAAGGTGCCTGCCACAACACCTGGCCATTTTTTGGTTGCAGCCACCAAACCAAACTATTTTTTGGTTGTAGCCATTGTTGTTTGGCGGCCCAGGCTGGATTTGAACCCGCCAGCTCAGGTATATGTGGCTGGCGCCTTAGCCCATTGAGCCACAGGCGCCAAGCCGTGATTTGAAATTTTGGGAATTTTCCCAGTATACATAGTAAGGCCAGGTACCTTTTCATCTGCTTACTAGCATTTAGATATCTTCTTTTGTAGCTTGAAGTCCTTTGCCCATCTTGGATTGTCTTATGGATTTATAATTCTTTTTGCATCTTTTGTGAGATAAATATGTTGCATATAACTTTTCCCACACAGTGGCTTGCTTTTTCACCCTCTTCATGATATCTTTTCATTTTTTAAAAAAACTTAATTTTAGGCTTGGCATGAATTTTTTCAGATAGGCTCAGTGTCCGTAGCACAGTGGTTATGGCTCCAGTCACATAGCCACATACACCTAGGGTGGAGGGTTCGAGCCCGGCCCAAACCAGCTAAACAACTACAACAAAAAAATAATGGGGCATTGTAGTGGGGACCTGTAGTGCCAGCTACTTGGGAGGCTGAGGCAAAGAGAATCACTTAAGCCCAAGAGTTTGAGGTTGCTGTGAGCTGTGACACTAGGGCACTCTACTGAGGGTAACATAGTGAGACTCTGTCTCAAAGAAAAAAAAGAATTTTTTCAGATCATATTTAATCTGCAAGACAATTTAGAGAGAAGTTCCTTGTTCATAGTATTTTGTCTTCTAATCCATGTAGTATTTTCTTCTGTTAATTTATAGGTTTTAATTTTTTCATAAGGTTTTGTTATTTTCAGTATAAAAGTCTGATATATATATCCTTTTTAAGATAATTATTTGACATTTTTTATGCCATTTATTTTTAAATGGTATCCTTTTAGGTTTCTATTTCTATTTGTCTTTTACTGGTATGTAGATTTTTTAATAACAACTTTGTTTTCAAATGTTAACTGCAATAATTTATCTTTTAATTCTTTTGGATTTTCTGTATATATAATTATATCATCTGTAAATAAAGATAGTTACATTTCTTCTTTTCCAATTCTTATACAGTACTTTTTTTTTCTTACTGCACTAGCTGACACAACAGGTCATATTAAATACAAATACAATAAAAATGATTATAGCAAGCATCTTTGCTTCAATCTCAGATGAAAACCCTTCAGTATTTTATCAGAAAGAATAATGTTTGCTATAGAATTTTATAGGTACCCTTTATCAGATTAAGGAATATATTTTTTTAAGAGATGAGGTCTTGCTTTTTTGCCCACACTAGAGCACAATGGCACAGATCATAGCTCACTGCAGATCATAGCTCAAGAGCCTGTGCTCCTGGGCTCAAGCACCTTCCATCTCAGACTCCCCAGTAGCTAGGAGTACAGGCACATTGCTCAGCTTTTTTAAAATTTTTGTAGAGATGGGGTCTCACAATTTTGCCCGGGCTGGTCTCAAACTCCTAGGCTCAAGCAGTTCTCACACCTTGGCCTCCCAAAATGCTGGGATTATAAGTATAAACCTCTGCCTGTGGCCAGAAATTTCTTGCCATTACTAAAGTTTGTTTACATCTTTTTTATTTATCTGGATGGATTTGTATTTGGAGAACATGCTCCTAAGAATGGAAAAGCAAGCATCCAATGTACTCAATACTAATATAAAACTAGTACATGAACAACTACCCGCCCACACAAGAGAAAATAAACAAATTCAAGTAGGGGGGAGGAGAGAAGGAGTTTGGTAAGCTCTCAGCTAATGGGCACAATGTAGGAGTATATGGCACACCCCTTGGGTGAAGGGCTTAACTACAGCTTGTTTGTAACAAATACAAACAATAAAACCCAATCATTTGTACGCATGATGTACTTAATCTGAAATTTAAAAAAAAAAAAGTTTTTTTAGCAAAATGTTTAAATGGACGCTGTGGCTCACACCTGTAATCTTAGCATCCTGAGAGGTTGAGGCTGATAGATTGCTTGAGTCCAGGAGTGTGAGACCAGACTGAGCAAGAGCAAGACCTCTTCTTCACTAAAAATAGAAAAACTAGCTGGACATTGTGACAGATGTCTATAGGCTGAGGCAAGAGGATCACTTGAGCCCAAGAGTTTGCTGTCAGCTATGACGTGACAGCCTCTACTGAGAGAGACACAGTGAGACTGTTTCAAAAAAAGAAAAATAATAATTTGCTAAGAATTTTGTTTCTGTTATCACTCTTGTTAAATTTTTTTTAATCATGAATGAGTGTTGATTTTAGCAAATAACTTTTCTGCATTTAAAATTATTAGGACTTTTTTTCCTTTTTTGCTTTTAATATGTGAATTACAATTGATTTTGGATTGGTAATCCACCTTTGCATTCTCGGAACAATCCCAACATTGTCATGATATTCTTTTAATGTCTCATTGGGTTTTATCTATGATAATTTGTTTAGGAATTTTACAGTGTTGTTTGTTTTTACATTTTCCCATTGTTAGTTTTAATAAGTTGTATTTTTCTAGGAGTTTGTCTACTTCATCTAAATAGTCAAATTTATGAGCATATTAGTAGTAGTAGTATTCTCTATATTTCTAATTACTGTAGGATCTTTAGTATACTCCTTTTTAAATTTCTGGTCTTAGAAATTTGTGTTCTTCCTCTTTCTTGATAATTCTTTCTAGAGTTTTATTTAGTTTGGATTTTCTAAGAAGCAAATGCCAAGGTGGGGTCAGACATTCAAGAAATTTGTTGTGAGAAACATCTGTGAGGGAAAATCAAGTGGGAGCCAGAGGAGGCAGGGAGACTTATCAAACTCTGGTGTGAGTTTGACCCTTAGCAAAAGAAGGAGGGTTGGGCAAGAAGAGGCTTAGTGTACCTCGGGACACTTCAGACCGTTTTGAAAAGGCCAGGAGGGAGTCCTCAAGCCGAAGTTGCCCATTGGAAAATCCCACATCACCCAGGAATAGATCTTCATAATATTCCTGATGTACTCAGTGCCACACTCAGCTTGAACGCAGTAGTGGATCCAGAGCTCGGCAGCTGTAGCCATCAGTCAACTCTGCGCCAGAGGGCAAACCTGAGAGTTGTGTTTCCACGGCCACCACAGGGTGTATCACTTTTGTCAGTTTTATGAAGAACTAACTCTACCTTGGTTGATTTTTCTCTATCATATATTTGTCTTTCATTTTTTAAATTTCTGGTATTTATTACTGACATTTTCTATATGTTTACAAATTTTGTTATATCTTATTCTTATTGTTTGTGACTTTTTATTTACTATGATTTCTTCTTCATTCCACAAGTTATTTAGAAAGTTTTGCTTAATTTCCAAATACCTGGAGATTTTCTCATTGTCTTTCTGTTACTAATTTTTGGTCTAATTATACTGTTACCAAAGAATACACACTGAGTGGTTTTACTTCTTTCAAATTTATTGAAATTTTGCTTTATTGCCCAGCAGATAGTCCATTTTATATATGTTCATTTTGCACTTGAAGAGTTCTGACATTATTAAATAGTCTTATATATTGCATACATATATGCAGTTAGACTAAGACTATTGTGCAAATCATATGTATTTCAGCTTAGTTTTTGTCTGCCTATTTTTTCTTCCTCTTTTTTTAAAATTTTTTGCTTTTGGTGACAGGACCGCACTCTGTCACCCAGGCTATTGTGCCGTTGCGTGTTTATAGCTCATGTCAGCCTCGAATTTCCAGTCTGAAGTGACCTTTCTGCCTTAGCCTCCCAAGTTGCTGAGACTAGAGTGAGGCACAATCATGCCTGGCTAATTTTTTTTCTTTTTTTTTAAATTCTGATGCATTAAACCTTTTATCATTATGAGATGTCCTTTTTGGGTAGGCGAAGCAGGTCACTCTTACAGTCCTAGAATGCTGGAAGGCCAAGGCAAGAGAATTGCTTGAGGCAAGGAGTTCAAGACTAGCTGCAAAAAATGGAAAAATTAAGCAGGCAGGCATGGCAGGATACTCTTGTAGTCCCCAGCAATTCAGGAGGCTGAGGCAGGAGAATCACTTGAATCTAGGAGTTTGAGGTTACAGTGAGCTATGATGATGTCACTGCACTCTAGCCTGGGCAACAAAGTGAGACTGTCTCAAAAAAAAAAAAAAGAAAGCTAGGTCTTTCTTTTCTTTCTTTTTTTTTTTTTTAATGTCTCTTGCCCTAATATCTGTTGTATCTGTTATTAACATAATTATGTCAGCTTTCTCTTGGTTAGTGTTTACATAATATATCTTTTTCTATCCCTCTATTTTTTCAACCTTTCTGTGTTCTTACGTCTAAGATATGTTTTTTATAATTGGAATATGTTTTTTGTTGTTTTTTAAATTCATTCTGAGAACTCTTAGCTTTTACTTGTTGTCTGTATTTAATATAAATTACTAATGCGTTTGTGTTCTTATCTTACATCTTAATCTTTTTGTTCTATTTGTCTCACATACTTGTCTTCCATTTTCTCTCCTCCTTTTTCATCAAGTATTTTTTTTCTTCTCTTTTCCTTCTCTGTTAGTTTGTTAGATAAGTATACTTTTAAATGTTTGCCCCAAAGAGTTCAAAAGGTGTCCTTGACATGTTAGAATCAAATATAAATTATAATTTTTGTCAGTTCTCAAACAGTAGGCTCTTTATTTCAGCCTTGTAATGTTTTGTGTTATTGTTGTCAGCCACCTTAATTCTAAATATATGCATTTTAAAGA
>CAUYON010077457.1:0-19690 GCA_963573935.1 Arctocebus calabarensis | reverse complement strand
AGGAAAAGTCACCATCTTTCTTTAAGGCTGCATAATATTCCATGGTATACATGTACCACAGTTTATTAATCCATTCGTGGATCGATGGGCTCTTGGGCTTCTTCCATGACTTAGCAATTATGAATTGGGTTGCAATAAACAATCTGGTACACATATCTTTGTTGTACTCTGTCAGGAGAAGACTTCCAAATACGGATCAAAAATGTTTTCACATAGTAAATGAGAAAATCTCATGAATGTTATGTCAGTCAGGTTGATGAAAATATCTCAGATTGTCTGTGAAACCCGCACACTGTATCCCATGATTGAACTAATGTACACAGCTATGATTCAATAATAAAAAAAATACAATAAAACAAATCATCATCCTTCACGATAATAAAAATAGACTTAATGATGAAACTCAGCTTTTCTCAACGATTTTGTTTGTTTTTTTTTTACAATTCTTTCTGGTCACCTTGGTTTGATAGCTGCACTCTTAAATTATGAAAAATGGAAGTCAAGTGTTTTGAGATATAAATATCCTTTATCTCTAGTGTAGTACATGATGCCCAGTACCAGGTATGTGTTGGATGGATGGATAAATGGATGGATGTATATTCAATAATTAATTCAGCCTATAACTCAGAATATTCAAGACAAAAATACAGCTGGATGCCTTAAAAAATAGTAATATAGACCATGCTAGCCCTGCCACGTTGCTATTGTTATTCTTATTTTTTATACAGAGTCTCACTCTGTTGCCCTGGGGAGGGTGCAGTGGCATCATCACAGCTTACAGCAACCTCAAACTTTTGGGCCCGAACAATCCTGTTGCCTCAGCCTCCCAAGTAGTTGGGACTACAGGAGCCTACCACAACGTCCAGCTAGTTTTTCTATTTTTAGTAGAGACAGGGTCTCACTCTTGCTTGGGCTGATCTTGAACCCCTGAGCTCAAGCAATCCACCTATGTGGGCCTCCCTGAGTGCTGGGGTTACAGGTGCGAGTCACCAACCCGGCCCTGCCACATTACCTTCTTTCAGCCACATTAAATTCCTTTGGCTGTAAAGGGCTCTCTCTTACTGTCTAGTTGTTGTCCAAAATTTATTTGGTTTTTATTTATTTAGAGATTTTATAGAGATTTTTTATTATAGAGATTTTTCTCTCCTAACACTTTTCTCTTCTATGACTCTTACTTATCAAGTTTCAGAGTCCAAGTTTCCCCTCCTGGGAAACACTTCCTGACCCTGAATTTGGGCGTAGCGTTCCTCCTCTGTACCTAACAGAACACGGCAGTTTCTCTCCACAGTACGTAGGGCCCAATGGCAACATAAGGGAAATCGCACTGCATTTGCTTATTTGTTTCTGCTGACATGAAATGCGAAGGGCTTTGGCCTGAGGAATGAACAGGCTTGACACAGAGTCTGGCCTGAAGAACTGAGGAATTCAGTCCTCCCAAGCAAACCAAGCAAACTAGGTCTGTGTTTATTATCAAAAGCAGGAAGAGTAGTTAAAAGTTACTTATCAGACATCAGCACTAAAAAGGGGGGACATGGAAAGTGGCAGACAGAATGTCTCCAACTTATTTCTGCAAAACCACAGACCTTAAGCAGGACCTCTGCCTCCAGCATGGAGAGACCTTTGGAACCGAGATAATCTTGACCATGACCGTTTGGCCCACACCTCACATGAGCATTCTCTCTTGGAAGCCAGTTTTCTGTCCTTTGCATGTACACAGCTCATTCGCCATTCTCGTGACTCTTTAAGTCTCAAGCAGAAAGCCAATCTATGCTGAAAGGTCAGGGCATAATTTTCCCGACAGAAATTCAGTAAAAATAAACCAAGGAAAACAAAAAAATATCCCACCAAAATTAGTGGAAAAAGATCTATTCTTCATTAGTATTTCTCAAAGAAATAACAACTCTGATTTTTAACTGCAAGAATCCCTAAAATTGTTTTCCATAGAGGATGTCCCCAAAGAAAGCTTCTTTCTCAGCCTCATTTTTCCTTCCTTACCAAAAATGCCTCTCTAAAAACAGGCCAAAGTGTTCTTGACTCTTTTCTTTCTTCTGTCCCCTTCCTGTACACATTTCCTTTCCTTGTCTCTGAAATATTTCATCTTTCAGTGCAGAGCTGCTCATGGAGTGGGGTGCAGACTCCCGCTAGTCTAGAAATGGATGTTGCCAGCTGCAATGAGAAAAATCAGAAATTGAGAAAAAAAGTTTAGAAATTTTATAGAAAATTGACTTTTTGATAAACATAGTAATAAAAATGAGCTTGATTTTTAAAAAAAATTTTATTTCTTTAATGTTTTACTTTTTTGTTGTTGTTGCAGTTTTTGGCTGGGGCTGGGTTTGCACTCACCATCTCTGGTATATGGGGCCAGCACCCTACTCCTTGAGCCACAGATGCCACCCTCAATGTTTTACTTTTATTGTATTTCAAATTATTGGCCTGTGATGGAATGAGGGGGGGAATACCTGGTATTTTACCACACAGTTTGAGAAGCATTCTTCTCGTTTCTCTGGGGGGTGATACTCAAAATATTTAACCACTTTTACACCTATCCACCTATTCACCATCTGATCAGTGTGGAGGCTGACCACAACAGTGTTTCTTTTGCCTTCTGAACATTCCTTGTCTGAATATCAGCCCCATTTTTCCTTCTTCTATATTTCTCCCTTTCCTGATTTCCTCTACCCTCTAAAACTGCTCCAATAGCAATAACCTTAGTGGAGATAGCAAGAAAGACCTAGAGATTAGAGACAAAGTCCCCTTTCTCACGGGACTTCGCGAAAGTTTGGTAAGCACAGTCGGTAAGACAAACAGAAAGGGTCAAGAGATCAGAGGCGAAGTCCCCTTTCTCAGGGTCAGAGGAGGGTTGGCAGGTATTTGGGCTATTAAGTGTCAATCCTCTGATTTCCTTATGTACTAAGATTAACATTTGACATCTGAGACATTTCGCTTTGTCATTTCTTGGTTTATTTTGATTGTAGAGATTTGTGTTCATTCTTTCAAATGCACATTTTTGGCTTGTGATTATCTTTCAAATTTTTTTAGAGCAATTTTTGTGAAACAACAGATAAGTCAAAAATTGTTATTATTTTCAAATATGAGTTTTGTTACCGAAGCAATGCAGTGCAGAAAGCTTGAAATGGCAATGGAGTTTTTGGGAGGAGGAGGCTAATGAATTCAGACTTTTGACGGCTGGAGAAATTCCTTTTCTAGTGACTTAAATCTTGAAAATGAGCCTTGTGGGCAACCTGAGATCCCAGTGGGTAATAATAAGCTGAAAGCTGTAGTGAAAGCGAATCTGTCTTAACCTACTCATGAATTAGCAGCAAGAATTGCTGTTACTATCCCAACAACATTGGACCATTTGAAACAAATCAGCAAGGTAAAGAGGCTGGGTTCTGCATGAATTAAAAGAACATCAAAAGAGAAATTATCCCGAAGCTTGCCTTTCTTTGCTGTGACGATATAAAGGCAAACCATTTCTACACCATGTTGTTACATGTGATGAAAAACGGATTCTTTTTGACAATTACGAGATTGCCAAACCTTGGAACAATGGTTGGCTAAAGATGAAGTGAAAAAACATAGTCCAAAATTGAATATTCATTAAAAAAAAGAAAAAAGAAAAGCTCATGGTGTCTGCAAGGTGGCCTAGCGCTGGTGTTATCCGCTGCAGCTTCATGGAACCTGGTCTATTAGAGTGGCTGTCTACTCTAACCAGCTGGACACCATCATGACGGTGCCTGCAAAAAAACAGCCAAGATTCATTAATAGAGACAGGCCAATCCTTTTGTAAGAAAACCCTGGACCACGTGTTGCATAAATATTGGTGCTCAAATTGTACAAGCTGCACTTGGAAATTCTGTCATCCACCATATTCACCAGACCTTGCACCACTGACTCCCACTTCAGTCTTTGGACCACTTCGCACAAGGAAAAAATATTCAGTTCTTAACAACCTGTAGAAAACGCCTTTCGTGATTTCATCACCACTTGCACTCCGGACTTCTTTGCCGCTGGCATGCACAAGCTACTGTTAAATGTCAAAACAGTGTCTATAGTTCAAGGGCACACTTTGATTTATTGTACTGCTTCTTGTTTGAGATGTAATAAACTAAGCTTTTTATTTGAAAGTGGACATTTTATATTTAATGACCTAGACTTGTAATTTGACATTTTTTTCTTTTATGCCTATCACAGAATATAAAAGTATTTTGGAGGGAAAAGACTGAAGACGTGAAATATATTTATATATAAAATTAATTCTTTTATGGGTGGTGCCTGTGGCTCAGCGAATAGGGCACTGGCCCCATATACCAAAGGTGGCGAGTTCAAATCCGGCCCCACTGAACTGCAAAAAAAAAAAAAAAAAAAAATTAATTTTTTTGTTACAGGGAATTTTAATTTTGGAAAGATAATAGCAAATACCTATCCAAAGGGAAAGATGGATAACACAGAAAATCAGAGTAAAAACTGTAATGAATGAGGCCTTCATTAGATATTTTTTGTTTCATGCTTATTTATAAAGGTTTTGAATAAGACTGCACCAACCAAGGGTTAAACAGAATAAAATTTCTATTTAAGTTAGTTTACTTTTCACATATCCATTATTATCTCAGGTCTTTTGGTTATCTCTAATTTTATAACCAAATTTTGTGAGCAGTCTAGTTATAGTTATACTTTTAATCCAAACATGCTATTTTATTTTAAAACAATTCCTCTAATACCTTACTGAGTTGTTAACTTCTTAGATGAAAGCTTTTGTAAATACAAAATTTTTAGGACAGCAACTTTTTTGAGACATATGTATTGGTAGGGCCATCGAGTGTCATTTGGAAAATGACTTCAGACTGACTTTGTGCCCTCATTTCAGTTTTTTTAAGATATTTCCTTGGGACCTACATACTTTGTTTCTTTAAAGCCTTTACTACACAGGAAATGCTTTGAGAAGGCCTTGAAAATACCATGAATAGCCACTTCCCCCCAGCACTGATAACATCTCTCCTCCTTTTGTTCACACTACCCTTAGATTTTAAATGTTGAGTCTATTCCATTGACTGTGATAAATTGATCATTTATGAGATAAGTGGGCTGTCTGAATCATTCTTCACTTAACATCTGCTTTGCACATTTTTCTCCTACTGGGCAAACCCATTCATATCCGCCACTTCAATTACCACCACTATTCAGATGACTCCCAAATCACCTTCTTCTAGACTCTTCTTGTTGACAATTGGAATTTTCAAGTGGCTAATGAATATTTTTAGTTGACTACACCTGATTTCTTTAAACACAATACATCCAAAATGAAACGGCTTCTCTCTACCCACTCTCATTCTCATCCCTGTTAAAATAAGCTACCGTTCTTTCATAATCATTATTTTTATTTGTAGTGTTGTCAGTCTTCCAGTTGCCTTGGAGACAGAAACTTACCCTTCTTTCTCCCACAAACATGATTAGTAACCAAGTCTTCCTGCTTCTACCTCAAAAATGTTTTTTTATATCTTTTTCCAACTTTTTTCTTCACATCTATTCTTTTTTGCCTCCAGTTTACTTCTTGCTTTTAATTTCTTGCTGTCAATTTCATTTTCTATGCTTCTCGAGGATTTTCATCTTACATGTGGATTCATAATGACCTTACCTCTTCTCAAAAATCCTTCTAGTTTTTTCCTACTTGCAGAATACATTCCAATTATTTAGCATGGAATTCAGGGCCTTTCAGGTAATGTAATTCTGAAGCACCCTAAATTCATTATATCCCTCTTATCTGTGATTGGCCATTTCACACATCTCTACATGTTAAAATATTTTTATTTCAAATCTCTTTCTTCATGTCATCATATGCCCTCACTTTTAAGGCTTTCCTCAAATATCTTATTATTTCCTGGACTCAAGAGGCTCATTCCTATAAAATCCTGGGGAACTAGGTTTGGATCTCTGCTTTGGTTTTGTTATGAATAAAGTGCAGAGTTGTTTTTTGTTAATCACAGATACATTGAATTTGCTCAAATCATCTCTGTGTGCTCACACTTGGATAGCACTGCTGAGTCCATCTCTACCTACAATTCTGTCAAAGACAACTTGAATTGAGAATCATGCATTCCTAAGTTCCCCATACATATTTCCTCTGCCACGGGCTTTTGATAATAGCATATTTCTGAGTTATGGTCTGATGTGGCACTAGTTTTCGAAGATGCAGCATTTTTTTTTGCATATTTTAGCAATGTCCCTACATGGTAGGCCAGTAATACAGAGATGCTTCTTTACAGGTCATTCCTTCTGTGACAGTGTTGGATTAGTTGAGAGATGAAAGTTTGTTTCCTTTTTTTTATTATTATATCATCTGACAGCAGAGCAGGTTCACATATAATGTAACATTTTCCTAAGTAGATTTTCAATTTTAAATAAGAAGCAAATGTTGGAGTGTTTTAGTTTTAGTTTCAGGACTGTGGACTCCCTACACAAACACATATTGCTATTTGTTTACATTTTTGTGTACATCATGACGGTCTATTCTGGGTTTAATGCATGACCTTGAATCTCAATTATTTTGACTTTGACTGACCAACATAGTCTCATAGAGACACCAAAATAGCCTCACTCAGTGTTAGGTTTCTATAATTTGTCTGTTTCTGTCATCTGGTGGGCATTCTGTATTATCTTCTTTGTCAAATGTAGAACATAAATGTCTTAACACAATAATCAAGTAAATGAAGCGAAAGCTATGTTGATTGGTTTGCATGCATTGATTGGTTTGTAAGCATGTCAGATTATATTAAAAAAAATCAACACATTGGCTTGGCGCCTGTGGCTCAACGGGCTAAGGTGTCATCCATGTACATCTGAGCTGGCAGGTTTGAATCCAGCCCGGGCCCGCCAAACAACAATGATGGCTGCAACCAAAAAATGGCCGGGCATTGTGGCGGGCTCCTGTAGTCCCAGCTACTGGGGAGGCTGAGGCAGGAGACTTGCTTGAGCCCGGGAATTGGAGGTTGCTGTGAGCTGTGATGATACAGCACTCTATCCAGGGTGATAGCTGGAGGCTCTGTCTCAAAAAAAAAAATCAACACATTGTACCCCACATATGCATAAAGGTATTCATGATCTGTGTGTATATGACTTAATAAAAAATAACATTTTATTATAAATGGAAACATTCACCAGGAAACCCTAACTGTTGTCTTTGTGACTCATTAGAATAAACACCAGGGTAAGCATGTTAACTTCTTACCCCAGTAAATAAAAGTGCTATGCTGATGCGATTGAATTTGCATGAAATTCAAGGAGAAAGTTTATCTTAGCCCTTGAAAGGATCATAAAATAGCACCAAGGGACTCACAAATATGATGAATTGGTCTCATGTGGATTCAGAATCATAAATCACTGTTAACTGCGTCTTTCAGGAATACTCACTCTTTTTAGTTTTGTAGAGGAAAAGCGTGGTTTGATGTTCTTACATAAATATAGATATGTACATATCATCACATCTCAGTAATAATAAACTCTCCTTCCCTACGATGCTGTGACATTTTAATACCTTTGCAGAAAAAGATGGCACAGAGTCATCTGCAAGTTGTAACATTTCAATTTTACACTTTGGAGATTTCATCTTTTGATGGAATTTCTTTTATAACCTGACTAATGTAAGGTTATCTTGTCTCATTACCACTTTTGATCATCCTTTCAACAGAGCAGGCTAATATCCTCAGCATTAAGCTCTGGAAGAATTTCCTGTTGGTTTTTTTTTTTTTAAGATAATTACAATATTTTTCATTTTATGAAAAACATGAAGGAAATATGCACTTGTCTTTTATTTCTTAGGCTGACTGTTTGGGATGGAGGCAAAAGTAAAATAAGTACCCTGAAAACCATCTTAAGCATATTTTTAAATTAAACTTTCTTTCATTGGTTTTGTCCTGTGTGTTTTTGGGTGGGCCATTGTCCAGAAGTGAGGCTTTGAATTTAACAAATATGTTAGATGTTTGTTGATTAAATAAATGGTTGAATTTCAAGTAGATTTTTAGGTTGCATCACGTATAGCAAAATGCAGTAATTACCAGAAACCTAGCCCCAAACTAGAAACTTATAGTTTTTAGCATGTGGCCCGCTATCCTATTATTTTCTGCCACTATTCTCATTCCAATTAAACTATTGAGAATACACTTGACCCTTGAACCATGCAGGGACTAGGGGCACTGAATCCCCATGCAGATAAAAATGTGGGTAGAACTTTTGACTGCCAAAAACTTAAATAGTACTAGACTACTATAGATTGGAAGTCTTACCAATAGTCAATTAGCACATATTGTGCATGTTATATATATTATATACTACATTCTTAAAATAAATAGAACAACATAAATGCTATTAAGAAAATCATAAAGAAAAGAAAATGTATTTACTATTCTTGAAGTGGAAATGGATTGATATAATGATCTTCCTACTTGTCTTCACACTGAGTACGCTGGAGTAAGAGGGGAGGGTTGCTCTTGCTGCCCCAAGGTTGGCAGAGGCAGAAGCACACAGGCATATTCGTGGACCCACGCTGTTCAAACTCATGCTATTCAAGGGTCAGCTGTATATTGCAGTTTAATTATTACTAATGGTAACCATTGTTTTTTCTGGCAGAGCGTTTTTATAATTGGAGCACAATAAATATTACATGAAATTTTTTCATGTATGCAAATCATATTTGCTATGCTTGTATCAATGTCAGAGGAATCTTATTAATAGTTGGAGTGCAGTAAAATGACAGTGGAGTCTGAATTATTCATTGGCTGTTGAAAGGTCAGCTTGACAACTTCCACAAACATTTAGGAATGTGCATTATGGCTTAGTCATAAAGGACTTAACCATAGGGTTGATTATTTTATTTATTTCTCACCACTACTGTTGAGGTGAATAAAAATTTTCTTTGCTGCTATGAGTCCATGATCAGGGGAAATGAAGGATACGGAAATAGGTGGAAACCGTGGTTAAGTCTGTTACCCAAGTTACAACCAAGGTCACAGACAGAATAAGAATCTGAAATTACATATCTAAACCCCTAGGTGTCCTTCCATTGTACAAGAAAAGGAGGCAGATGACTATATGTGGCATATTTGCCAATTTTCAGCTTTGAACAAAACAGTACTTTATAAGGTCCCTTTGAAATTCATCTCATCCAATATTCAGCAAATATTTCTGTGGTGCATATTATGTGAACTGTGCAGTGAAGGATTGTGTGCGTGACTAGCTTTCCTTTTTCCTTTCTTTTTTTTCTCTTTATTTCCTTTCGAGACAGAGTCTTACTCTATCACCCTGGGTAGAGTGCCATGGTGTCGTCATAGCTCACAGCAATGAGCTCAGTCTCTTAGGCTCAGGACATTCTTTGCCTCAGCCTTCTGAGTAGCTGGGACTACAGGTGCCAACACAATGCCTGGCTAAGTGTTTCATTTTTTTTTTTTCCCAAAGAGCTTCATATACACAATTCCTAAGACATAGAGGAGAGAAGGACATATCTGTATCAAAACAGTTGAAAGGAATTGTTTCTTTTCCTAGGCATAAGATCAAGGGAAAGATTTGATTTCCCTTCCAAGTACTTCTTACATCTTTCTCTGACTCCAAAGTTTAGATGTAGGCCCATGGCTTAGGTGTGTAAACACCTAAACAGCCAATTAGATATCTGGGATACTCTTAAATTGGTAATCTTTAAATATTTGCTTAGCATTTATTTGGCTGGATCAGAAAGGTGAACGTTCTATTTACTGAAAATATAATTATTTTTTAGGTTCCAAATAAACAATTTACAAAATGCCAAGAATAATGAATGTTAATTCACAGTCTCAGATGTGAGATTGAATGTTTTAAATTTCAAATGTGCAGTTTAATATTCTAAACAATGGTCAACTGCCTTTGAGTACTTGGTTTTTAATGGACTGGTGAAAACACTTGGGGCTTCTTAGAATTCCTGCCAGTCCCATGGTTGTGCCCCCTGTGACAAGAGGGGGATAGGGCATATTAGATTTTCATGTATGGGTACAAACCAAATATTAACACAAGTAATGGAAAAAATAGGAGGCAAATGTCTGGAGATTAATATATCAGAAGATTATAACAGCCCCATTCTCTTGTTGTATAGTTATAAATATTTTCACCCAGGGTTTTTCTCAGAGCTATGGAAAAGCCAAGCACAGCATTTTGTTCATGACTCTAAGTGCCAGGCTTTGGAAGCTGGGTGGATTGAGTAGGCTCTTCATTAGGAGGTGAAGCCTTGATCTCCCGTGAGCGCCTCTGTCCTCCCAGCATAAGCCTCTCCTGTTAGTCTTTTTGCTGGAGCCCAGGCACAGGTTAACAGGATTACCTAGAATTACTGTTATCTGACATGAAGGAAGAAACTAGGAGGGCCTCAGACTAGACCCTTTGAATTCCTGAGACAGCCCCTATCAGCAGTAGTTCCCATTATTAGTGGGGTATCCCCAGTTCCAATCCACATACTATCCTTTATCCTCAAGCAAATTAAGTTATTGAATTTGCCTAAACACTTGTTGCTACCCTAGAATGGTCTCCCTCTGAGATTAGGCAGCACCCTCTTGTTTGTTATTGTTTGTTTGTTTGAGAGAGACAGGGTGTCACTTTGCTGCCCAGGCTGGAGAGCAGTAGCGCAATCACAGTTCACTGTACCCTGAAACTCCTGGGCTCCTGATGTTATCATCTTATACTTAGAGAACCCCAAAGACACAACCACAAGAGTCCTGGAAGTGATCAAAAAATACCATAATATCTCAGGATATAAAATGTCCACAAATCAGTACCCTTTGTACATGCCAATAACAGCCAAGTTGAGAAGCTAATCAAGGACACAATTCCTTCATAGTAGCTTCCAAAAAACCCAACAATACCTAGGACAATACATAACAAAAGAGGTAAAGGACCTCTACAAATAAAATTATGAAACTCTAAGAAAAGAAATAGCAGAAGATATCAACAAATGGAAGAAAATTCCATGCTCATGGCTGGGAAAAATCAACATTGTCAAAATGTCTTTACTTTGCAAAGCAATCTACAGATTCACTGTGATCGGCCTTAAAATACCATCATCATACTTTGAAGATTTGGAAGATATAATACTTCATTTTGTATGGAAGTAGGAGAAACCTCGTATAGCCAAGGCAATCCTTAGTAATAAAAACAAAGCTGGGGGTATCACCCTAGCAGACTTTCAGCTATATTACAAGTTCAAAGCAATCAAAATAGCTTAGTATTGGCACACAAATAGAGACACTGACATTTAGAACTGAATAGAAAACTATGAGACGAACACATCTTATGAGCTCCTGATCTTTGATAAACCGAACAAGAACATACACTGAAGAAAAGAATTCCTATTCAATACATGTTTTTAGGAGAACTGCACAACCACATGTAAAATACTGAATCTGAACCTGCAACTCTCACAACTTAAAAAAATTAACTCAAGATGGATAAAAGATTTAAGTCCAAGGCAAAGAAAAAATCCTTGAAGAGAGTGTGGGGAAATCTCTTGAAGATATTGGCCTGGGGAAAGATTTAATGAAGGAGACTTCCACGGTAATTGCAATAACAAAAATGTAGAAATGCAAGTTCATTAAAGTTAAAAGTTTCTGTTCGGATAAGGAAACAACAACCAAAGGAAATAGACGACCTTCAGAATGGGAAAAGATATTTGTATATCACGAATCAGACAAAACTAGGATAACTAGGATCTATAGAGAACTCAAATTAATAAACCAAAAAAGACTCAACAGTCCCATGTATCACTGGTCAAGAGACATGAATAGAAACTTCTCTAAAGATAGATGAATGGCTAAAAAACATATGAAAAAATGCTTATCATCCATAATTATTAGAAAAATACAAATCAAAACTACCTTGAGATATCACCTAACTCCAGTGAGAATAGCCCTCATCACACAGTCTCATAGTTGCAGATACTGGCATGGATGTGGAGAGAAGGGAACACTTTTACACTGCTGGTGGGACTGCCGTACAACCTTTTTGGAAGGAAGTATGGAGAATCCTCAAAGAACCCAAATTAGACCTCCCATTTGATCGTGCAATCTCATTACTTGGCATCTACCCAGAAGAAAAGAAATCATTTTATCATAAGGACATTTGTAATAGACTGTTGATCGCAGATCAATTTACAGTTGCCAAAACGTGGAAACAACCTAAGTGCCCAGGAATGGGTTAGCAAGCTGTGGTATGTACACCATGGAATACTATTCAGCCATTCAAAAAGTTGGACACTTTATATCCTTTGTATTAACCTGGATGGAGGTGGAACACATTCTTCTTAGTAAAGCATTACAAGAATGGAGAACCAAGAATCCAATGAACCCAATTCTAATATGAAGGCATCAGATGATCTAATACAAGGCAGGGGTAGAGAAATGAAGGATCAGGGAGAGGAGGATGGGGTCACAGTGTCTGACACACCTCGTGGGAGCAGGGCACAATTATACGAGAGACTATCTAACAAATGCCATCAGTGCCTCCTAATTCTTTGTACCCTCAATGAATCCCAAATAATAAAAAATAAAAATAAAAAAAATAAAGAAATCCTGTTCCCTAGTGAGACAAGAAAACAAAAGCAACAATAAAGGACAAAAGAAAATTCTATGACTAAAATCTCGACATATTATTTCAGATAAACATGCACCAAACTGAATATTGTTTTATCTCTCATCTTATTCTTTGTCAGTAACTTTTTTTGTGATATATACAGGTAACTGAAATATATATCTATTTTTTGCTTTTTTTTCTTTGTTTCCTTTTGTTAGTAAGTTTCTCCCCTTTTTTAAAAATAACTTTGGTTTCTCTTTAACATTCTTTGACAATTTTCTTATATCTCAGCTTGTCTTTTGTAAGAGTACCAATAGTTTTCCTGTAGATAACAAAATAAATCTCTCCATCTGTGTATACACTCTGGTTTTGTAATTTAAATTGACTGTAACTTCTGACTCAAGATTTCAGGGCTATCATCTTGGTGTATAGTTGCATCGCCAGTTTGAAAATGTAAACCAAACTGGGCTTAGACTCAGAACCCCCCCCCCCCCAAAAAAAACTAAGAAAATCCACGAGGGACAGAGATAGGTGTCTTCCAAACTTACTCCTCTCTTAATTAGCGGGAGCATGGTCAGTACGCATTTTCCCTCCTTGTTAATTACGTTAGGATCTTTGTTAGAAACTCAGTTTAGCTAATGTCTCACCCTTCTGTTCAATGATTACTTTAGCATCCATTAATACTGCCTGACTGCTCTACCCTGTAACCTGACACTGGTCCACCATCTTATCTCGTGTGGACCATGATAATAGTCATGTCATTAATCTCCTGCCTCTGGTCTTGCCTCATTCCAGGTATTTAGCCACAGGGTAGTGAGAAGTCCATGTCTGAAATGCAAACCTAAGCATGGTACCTCTTGCTTACAACCCTTCGGTGACTTCCCTGAATCTGTGACAATGAACTGCAATGAGCTACCTGCTTCGATTCATCCGGAATGCCTTTAAAAGTGCAGAACACTGAGCACTACTTCACAAATAGTGATTTGAGAATTTCTGTAGAAGCAGGTAAATTTCCGTCAGGGTTTGGAAATTGGCCGTTGCATTTGAGATGGGACCCTGGGGAAATTCAGACACTTGACAAACATTCAGAAACATTGAATTTAGTAAAAAAAAACAAAAGTCATTAAATCTGATTGCCTTGCTTTTCCTACTGTTATTATGGACTCTCTGCTCAGGCCATGGTTGATTAGTTGTATTTTTCTATTTCTGTCATGCCTTCCTGTTTTTTCACATGCTATTTCCTATCTTATCTGCCTGTTCTTATCTTTTTCAACTGGCTAATTCCCTACTTGTTCTATTAGAGGCAGGAGGAACAATCCTTCATCTGTGAAGTTTTTCTTAACCTCCCACCTCCCATGGAGAGCCATTCTTCCCTCTAAATATTCCCATCACACTTAATAACTACTGTTACCACGGTGCTAAAAAGGTTCAAGTTAAAACTAGTGGCCAGCTGTGAGTATTGTGGTCAAAGACAGGGCGTGCACCTGACTCTTCCTGTGAGGGTGATAATTGTGTTTTCTTGGTTTCTTGTATTGGAATTCACTCCAATGGCTGTCACACAGAAGGTAATCAGTGAATTTTTGTAATGTCATATTTAAAAAGTAAATGCCCAGAGATGTTTGTGTGGTTGTGGAGAAAAGGGAACACTTCCTCACTGCTGGTGGGAATGCAAACTAACACATTCCTTTTGGAAAGATGTTTGGAGAACACTTAGAGATGTAAAAATAGACCTGCCATTCAATCCTACAACTCCTCTACTAGGTATATATCCAGAAGACCAAAAATCACATTATAACAAAGACATCTGTACCAGAATGTTTATTGCAGCCCAATTCATAATTGCTAAGCCATGGAAGAAGTCCAAGTGCCCATCGACCCACGAATGGATTAATAAATTTTGGTACATGTACACCATGGAATATTATGCAGCCTTAAAAAAGATGGAGACTTTATCTCTTTCGTGTTTACATGGATGGAACTGGAACATGTTCTTCTTAGCAAAGTATCTCAATGTACTCGGTCTTACTATGAAAGCTATAACCCAAATATAGCTCAAGAAAGGGAGAGGGAAGAGCGAGGGGAGGTGAGAAGGGAGGACGGGTGGAGGGAGGGTAATTGGTGGGATCACATCTACTGTGCATCTTACGAGGGTACACGTGAAATTTATTAAATGTAGAACATAAATGTCTTAACATAATAACTAAGAAAATGCCATTAAGGCTATGTTAATCAGTTCGATGAAAATATTTCAAATTGTATATAAAACCAGCACATTGTACCCCATGATTGCATGATGCACAGCTATGATTTAATAAAAAGTAAATGTGTAATAGGATATGCGACAGGGACTTTTTCTGTTCCCTAGTACTTGACAAGTCAAATCAGGCCAAAGCAGAAAAAAATGTCACTAAATGCATTCTATCCTAGGGACAGCTACCACAAACTGGGACTGTATATCTTCTTCCAGGACTTCCTAAGTTGTGGCCGTAATCAGGCCTCCTGTTCCCACTTACCGTCTCAACCTTACTTTCTGCACAATATACCCAAGAAGTGTGGGGAACAAGAGAAAAATGATGTGTCACCAGAGCCATGGTGGCCTCATGGGAAGTGAATTGTGGATGGTGTGAGAGAGACAGGCTCCTGTCCTGTCAAGTAATAGGGGTACTGTGGGAACATCACTTACATACGTGTACTACTGTAATAGAAAGGGGTGCTGTGGCTTCTGACTACACACACACTCATGGAGCGACCGGCTCTCTGCCCGTCTAAGCAGTGGGAAGGAGAACTGAAGGGGGAGCAGGTCAGGGGGAGCTGGGTGTAAAGCAGTCTCCTTGCTCACAGGCAGGGTAAGGATGTGTGAATTTCCTCGGTGTCAAACACACAGTGTGGAAGGTAAATGGTCTTTAGCCATCCTTTAAGGATCAGTGCTGGAGAGAAGATGGCCAAGGAAGATGGCTTTACATCAGGTAGACTTCCTGCGGGGTAGAGCTGAGAGGATTGTCCTGGAAGAGGACAAACTTGAATCCCTACATCCAGGGGCTGTGCAGGGGAGAGCCCTGCAGGGTGGGTGCTCAGAAGATCCTCATGACAGGTGCGCCTGAAAGAGGAGGCCATCGGTGAAATGGTAGCCAGAAAAGCAGTTATGGCAATTACAGAGAAGGTTGCAATGAGACCTAGGAAAATGCACTGATGTTCACTATTTTCTTTTCCGTCTTCTTAAAACTTATTCTTACAGCAGCTGCTTCCTAGATGAGGGAAGGAAGGGAAGAACTGGAAAAGACATGTATCCTTTATAATTAATATTCTTAAAACCACAGTCATAGCCAATGACAGGGAAGAGGAAAGCTTGAAGTAGATTGTCATGTGAAATTTTATGCTGAGTTGGACAACTACGCCATGGACAGAATATAAGATGATTGTCAAAGGATCTGCCTCCCTGTGAAGAAAGGGAATTCATAACACTTAGGATATCTTAGAAAGCATCAATCAAAGAAAGTAGGCCATTTAATATTTTCATACCATCAAATTGGGTTTCCTTAAAAAACTCCTTTTATTTGAATGAAAATAACGGACACTAAAAGGCAACAGGAATTCGCCAAGGGCCAGCCATTCACAATAATATCATTTCACTTTCTGAAAGTCTTTTTAGAGAGTTGGGCATACCCTAGGCTAACCAAGATGAACAAGGAAACCTCAAGATAAGAATTAAGGCAAAGACACTTGTAGTTCATACAAGTGTCTAAGGGAATGACATGTCCACCAGAGTTCAGCCAAGTTTATACTAAGCTTAGAAGAGGAAAAATACAATTTATTTTGGTTAGTTTTTACTTGGTCTTCCTCATGCAGGAAAAGAAAAGCACTACATAGATATGATAAAAGTAGCACATCACATAGCGAATTTCCAGCCTGGGGCTTGATGCCAAGCGGGCCTCCACTCCTTGAAGCCCAGAGATGCCTCTCAACATTTATTCCTAATAAGTGAGAATAACGGTATCACCCGTTTTGTGTTACAGTGCAGATTAACTGAGATTACATACACGTAGTGTAACTACTAGCGCAGGATAAACTCTAATAAATGTGAATTTCTTCTTTGCAAGAGAGGTGTATTCTACTAACTGAAGAAAAAGTTAGTTCCTCATGTTCTACTAATGGATGATACCTCCTTCAGAAATGTCCAACAGTTTTAACATCAGTTCAGACCTCATCAACCTATGTTTAATTTGGAAAATCTGTCTCCCAGATGCTTTGATTCTGAGGATGTATGACTTGGACATAGACCCCAGTGCTCTAGGTTGATGAAATCACAGCTTCATTCTGAGTCAATGAATCATTATTCTTTCTTTCTTTCTCTTTTAAAATTTTTTTAAGACGAAGTCTCACTCCATCATCCTGGGTTGAGTGCCATGGCATCATCATAGCTCAGCAACCTCATGCCAGTGGGCTTGAGCAATCCTCTTGCCTCAGCCTCCTGGGTAGTTGAGACTACAGGTGCCCACCACCATGTGTGGCTAGTTTTTCTATTTTTAGTAGAGACTGGGTTGTCTTTTGCTCAGGCTGGTTTCAAACTGCTGAGCTCCAGCCATCCACCTGCCGGAGCCTCCCAGGGTGCTGGGTTTACAGGTGTGAGCCATGGGGCCCACCCCATCCTTCTTCCATGTTTGCTTACTCATACTCTGACTTGACTCCTGAAAGGCTGGTCAGTTCTTGGTGAAATGCTAAAGTTAGGTTTCTGAATTAGCAAAGCTAAAGACTAGCCCACGGAAAGTGGTGACTGCAAGAAGGGATCACTTCCCATTCACTGAGAACCAGCAGGACTTCATGTGTCCTCACATTGCTTCTGCCTGTTTTAACTGTTAGGAACCACCTTAGGACTTTAAGAATGGATGGTTTTGGGAAAAAGGCAACTCTAGAATGTGTCATGAAGTTACAGCTCAGACACTGGCGTACACGACATGACAAAGCGATCGCGCGGGATATTTAGGCAGATTAAACAGCCGGTACCTGTTCTCCTTAGAAAGTGACATGACACTGTATGCAGGCATTAAGGGAAAAGATTCCCAATGTAAAAAATTGTCAGCCACCTGCCACTTCAGTACAACGGCAGATGCACGTGTTAAATGTTCACAAAGTCAAAATGACTCTTTGAAGCTTTTGTGTGATTAGAACGTCACTTTTTGTCCTTTGAAAACATCAAGACAAATAAGATAATTCTTGGGGGACATCATGGGTTTCAAGTTTTGGTTTCACAAAAATGATAATTTTATTTCTTAAATTGAACATAAAATGTAAAAAAGAAAGAAAATCTCGTACACAGCTATGATTTAATAAAAAAATAAATTATAAAATAAATCCATGAACGTGTATCTTTTAAAGTTTCAAAATTTAACCCCTTTCACATTTCAAAAACATTGAGAATTATTGGATCAACTTTGCCATTACTTATGCTTTTTAAAACACACATCTAATTTTTAATTGATAAAATTTAATTGAGCCAAAAAATTTTAAATGAAACAATTGAATACATAGGGATAATTCCTGAAAGAGTTTAAAGTTCCAGTTTTTAAAAAAATTCAGATTAATATGAAGCTATAAACATATAGGACACATTGTTTGCATTTGTTAGGTAAAGCCCAAGTTTTGGTTGTCCTTTGCCCAGGAGCTGTGCTGTAGACTCTTACACTGCGCCCATTAGGTCAGCGCTTACCAAGCCCTTCCCTCCCTCTACTTGAGTTGAATTCAGTTTTTTTCTGAATGTAGTTTTTCATCCACTAGTTTAAATTAGTATTGAGTACATTGAATACTTGCTTTTCTATTCTCGTGATACTTTCGTTCAGAAGAATGTTCTTCAACTCCATCCACGTAAATACAAAAGAGGAAAAGATTTTTATTCCCTTTCAGAAAAGAGGTTGGTAACTACTCACCACAGGTCAAATTCTGTCCTCCTGTTTTTAAATGAAATTTTACGGGCGCACAGCCCCCACCTCCGTGCCTTTGTGTATTACACGTGGCTGCTGAAACCAGAATGGCAGGGTTGAGTAGTAACGAAAAAGACCTGATGCCCCTCAACTCCTAAAACCTTTACCTTCTAACCCTCTGTAGAAAAAGTTGGCTGACCCTGAACTGAATGTAAAAAAATATACCTGTGGAATCTTGTGATTTTTTTTTTTAAGCTCACAAAGAAAGTTCGTTTGAATTGTTGCCTCTGAATTTTCAGGCCTTTACTGTGTTCTTGATCTTCAAATCTAGGTCAGAACTGAAAAAGGAGAATGTCAAAATATTAAATACGTTAATCTTTAACCAAAAATATTTGTCAATAGCTGTGGTCCCACTGTTTACCCTCCCTCTATCTAACTTCAGGGGGACATGTCAAATCCATTAAGTGTAGAGTGTAAATGTCTTAACAGAATAATTAAGTAAGTGAGGTGAAGGCTATGTTAACCAGTTTGATGTAAGCGCTCAAAATTGTATATAAAATCAGCACATTGTATCCCATAAATGCATTAATGTATACATGATTTATGTATTTATGACTTAATAAAGAATAAAATATTTGTCAAAATTCAAGTGACAAATATAATAGTCCATTTATATAAATAAAATCAAATAATTTTTTCTTTTTTTTCTTTTTTATAATTTTATTGAATCATAATTGTGTACATTGGTGCAATCATAGGGCATGATGTGCTTCATATGCATTCAGAAATATTTTGATCGTACTGTTACAGATAGCCTTCATGGCATTTTCTTGATCACTGTATAAAGACATTGATACTCTACCTTTAATAAGTTTCGCCAGTACCCTGCTAAGATGCACCGTAGGTGTGTTCCCACTAATTGTCCGCCCTCCACCCATCCTCCCCCCTCCCCGCCCCTCCCTTTCCCCTTTCCCTGTATTCCTGTGCTATAATTGGGTTTTAGCCTTCATATGAAAGCTATAAATTAGCTTCATATTAGGGTTGAGTACATTGGATACTTTTTCTTCCATTCTTGAGATACTTTGCTGAGAAGAATATGTTCCAGCTCCATCCATGTAAACACAAAAGAGGTAAAGTCTCCATCTTTCTTTAAGGCTGCATAGTATTCCATGGTATACATGTACCACAATTTATTAATC
>CAUYON010077456.1:0-36776 GCA_963573935.1 Arctocebus calabarensis | reverse complement strand
ATTCCTAAGTCTTTGTATAATGTGTGCAACCAAAAAACTGATAACAAAAATTACCTAATCTGGGCTCAGCGCCTGTGGCTCAATGGGCTAAGGTGCCAGCCATGTACACCTGAGCTGGCGGGTTCGAATCCAGCCTGGGCCTGCCAAACAACGACGGCTGCAACCAAAAAAAAAAAAAAAAAAATGGCAGGGCACCCGTAGTCCCAGCTACTTGGGAGGCAGAGGCAAGAGACTCACTTGAGCCCAGGAATTGAAAGTTGCTGTGAGCTGTGATGCCACGCACTCTATTCAGGGTGACAGCTTGAGGCTCTGTCTCCAAAATAAAAAAAAAAAAAAATTACCTAATCTAAATGGATATAACCTTCTAGAAATTATTTTTCGTAGAAGTGACCTGTTTTATTTCTAGGTTGCCATCTAGATTCTTCATGGATTAAGAGCTAGGAGTCCTACTCAGCCATCCTGGATTTGGAACTCTGCATTTTCTGTTACTGTAACAGATATATAAAACTTGGTGCAGTGACTCACGTCTGTAATCCCAGCACTTTGGGAGGCCACTTGAGGTGGGAGATCAAGACCAGTCTGGGTAACAGCGAGACCCCATCTCTACAAAAAAATTTTAAAATTAGCCTGGTGAGGTGGTACATGCCTACAGTCCCCGCTATTGGGGAAGATAAGGAGGGAGGATCATTTAAGGCCAGGAGTTTGAGGCTGCAGTGAGCTAGATGCTCACTCCAGCCTGCGTGATAAGAGTGAACAGGTTATCCACAAAAAAAAAAAAGTGCATGTGAAAAGTTTAAGTAGTAGAGTTTACGTAAAAAATTCTCAAAAATTTCCAGCAAGGCTGGGCACGTTGGTTTACACGTAATCCTAGCACTCTGGAGACTGACACAGATGGATCACTTGGACTCAGGAGTTCGAGACCAGCTTGAGAAAAACTGAGATCCTGTCTCTATTAAAAATAGAAAAAAAGCCAGCAGGCATTGTGGTAGGCACCTGTAGTTTCAGCTACTTGGGAAGCTGAGACAAGGGGATCACCTGAGCCCAGGAGTCTGAGGTTGCTATGAGCTGTGATGCCATAGCTCTCTACCCAGGGCACAGAGTGAGATACTGTTGGAGAAAAAACCAAAAAAGCACTGTGAAAAGAAACTAAATTAGCTGTCAAAAAAAGAAGGTCGTAGGAAGTTAGATTCCTTACTGGCTTTGAAGACAATAGGATGCCATGTTTTTGGAGGGCCTTTTGAAGAAGGCCACATGGCTAGGCTCTTGAGAGCTGTAACTCTTGATAGCCAGCCAAAAAATGGGGACCTTAATCCTGTAGCTAAAAAGGTGAATTCTGCCAACACATAAAGGGAGCTTAGAAGGCACTAAATAGTTCATAGCACAGATAAGGGCACACCTCTTATTAGTAAAGGGACTGCTCTTTTGTAGTTATGGTTTCTGGAGTTTAGGTAGCTAGAGGTTTACCAGTTTAACCTTGAAGTTTAGGTATAAGTCGTCAATGCTCACTCTCATGCCACTTCTATTCACCTGGAAATTCGGTACAGTTCAACAGAAAAGGAAATAAAAAGATATACAGATGTAAAAAAAAAAAAAAGATATACAGATGTGAAAGGAGAACTGTCTTTGAAAGTGACATGACCATATTTGTAGAAAATCCTAAGGAATCTACCCCTAAAAAACAGTAGAAGTGAGTTTTTTAGCAAGGTCACAGAGGTCAAGGTCAATATGCACTAGTCAGTAGTAATTGTGCTTACTGAAATGAAAAATGGGAAATTGAAATTTTAAAATGAAGTTCATTTATAATAGCATTAAAAATCATGAAGTAAGTTGGTCATGGTGGCTCATGCTGTAATCCTAGCACTTTGGGAAGTTGAGGTGGGAAGATTGCTTAAGCTCAGACATTCTAAGACCAGCCTGAGCAAGGAGACCCTGTCTCTACTAAATATAGAAAAATTGGGTGGCACCGGTGGATTAGTGAGTAGGGCACTGGCCCCATATACCAAGGGTGGCAGGTTCAAACCTGGCCCTGGCCAAACGGCAACAAAAAATAGCCGGGCGTGTGGTGGGCGCCTGTAGTCCCAGCTACTCGGCAAGAGAATCGCCCAAGCCCAAGAGCTGGAGTTTGCTGTGAGCTGCAATGCCACGGCATTCTACCAAGGGTGACAAAGTGAGACTCTGTCTCTTAAAAAAAAAAAAAAAAAAAATCAACCAGTCGTGGCACACCTGTAGTCCCAGCTACTCCAGAGGCTGAGGCAGGAGGATCATTTGAGCATGAGAGTTTGAGGTTGCTGTGAGTTATGATGATGCCACTGCACTCTAGCCCAGGCAATAGAGTGAGACTCCCGGTCAAAAAATAACTGGGGGTTGTGGCAGGTACCTGTATTCCCAGCTACTCGGGAGGCTGAGGCAAGAGAATCGCTTGAGCCTAAGAGTCTGAGGTAGCTGTGAGCTTTGACACCAGGATAGTCCACTGAAGGTGACAGAGTGAGACTCAGTCTCAAAAAAAAGTTAAATATGTTGGAGAGCTAGGTGTGGTGGCTCAGCTTATAATCCTAGTACTCTGGGAGGCTGATGCAGGAGGATCTCTTGAGCTCAAGAGTTTGAAACTAGCGGGTACAGGAGTGAGACTCCGTCTCTACTAAAAATAGAAAAAACTAGGCATTGTTGTGGGCACCTGTAGTCTCTGCTACTTAGGAGGCTGAGGCAGGAGGATTGCTTGAACCCAGGAGTTTGAGGTTGCTGGGAGTTAGGCTGACACCAAGGACACTCCAGCCTGGTTGATAGAGTGAGACACTGTCTCAAGAAAAAAAAAAAAAAAAAAATTAAGTTGGGGGCATTCAGGGATTGAGGATGGTTTAGGAGTTAACGTGGTTTAGATAAGATTAAAGGAATTACCTTAGTCTTTTTCAAGGTTGTCATGAAAAAAAGGAATACGGAAAACCTGAATAAAATAGAGTGGGTTGTAATGGATATATAGGTGAGATTTTTTTGTGTGTGTGTGAGACAGAGCTTCAAGCTGTCACCCTGGATAGAGTGCTGTGGCATCCCAGCTCACAGCAACCTCCAATTCCTGGGCTCAAGCGATTCTTCTGCCTCTGCCTCCCAAGTAGCTGGGACTACAGGCGCCCACCACAACTCCCGGCCTTTTTTTTTTTTTGGTTGCAGCCACCATTGTTGTTTGGCGGGCCCAGGCTGGATTCGAACCCGCCAGCTCAGGTGTATGTGGCTGGCGCCTTAGCCGCTTGAGCCACAGGCACTGAGCCTATATGTGAAATATTTTGAAGTGGACTCTGTTGGCTAAATGACTACATTATGGGGAATAAAAGAAAATAAAGTTAATATTACTTGGATTTTAAATTAACATCATAGAAATAGGGACTTGGTTGGGAAGGAATCTTTAAGGAAGATATGTTTGATTTTAGTTATGTTTAGCTTAAAACAATAATGAAAATTTGAAGAGTTATTTTTTAGGGAGGTGGAGATTGAGGATTAGAGTTGAAGTAAATTTGGGGGTAGAGATAGAGATTTGTATGTACTCAGCAAAAGTAAGATATTTTCAAGGCCAAAGGTATATCTATTTTTTTTTTTTTTTTTTTTTTGAGACAGAGCCTCAAGCTGTTACCCTGGATAGAGTGCTCTGGCATCACAGCAAACAGCAACCTCCAATTCCTGGGCTCAAGAGAGGCTCCTGCCTCTGCCTCCCAAGTAGCTGGGACTACAGGCGCCTGCCACAACACCCGGCCATTTTTTGGTTGCAACCGTCATTGTTGTTGGGCGGGCCGGGCTGGATTCGAACCCGCCAGCTCAGGTATACATGACTGGTGCCTTAGCCCGTTGAGCCACAGGCGCTGAGCCAGGTATATCTATCTTAAAACATCTTGTCAGAATAAATCTTACAATGCCTTTGAATGGATTTTAAGCTACTCAACTGGAGCCAGCTCCTAAAAATATATAAATGCCAATAAGCTTATGTTGAAGCTTAAATTGTGAGTATGTTCTAATTGAATAACAATAGAATTTTTGGAGATGTTCAAGTGGAAGTGCAAAGAGGAAAGTGCAGTAGAACTTGGGAGAGACAAATGTGTTTATAAATCATTATGCATCAGGCACAGCGGCTCATGCCTGTAATCCTAGCACTCTGGGAGGCTTGAGGTAGGAAGACCCCTTGAGCTCAGGAGTTCAAGACCAGCCCAAGCAAGAGTAAGACACAGTCTACTAAAAATAGGAAAATTAGCCAGGCATTGTGATAGGAGGTTAAGGCAGGAGGACCACTACAGTCCAGGAGTTTGAGATTTCTGTGAGCTAGGCTGATGCCACAGCAGAGTAGCCTGGGCAACAGAGTGATTCTTTCTCTTTCTCAAAAAAATCAGTTCTTATGAAAGATGATATTAATACAAAATATTTGTTGCACATCAGCACCTGGTAAGGTTCAGCCTTAGCTGGGAGCAGTGGTATGTACCTGTAGTCCCAGCTCCTATGGAGGTTAAGGTGGGAGGATTGGTTACACACAGGAGTTTGAGTCTTGGGCAGCCTAGCTAGCCACCATCTCTTTTTTTGTTTGTTTTGGGGGTTTTGTTTGTTTGTTTTTGACACAGAGTTTCACTTTGTCCCCCTCAATAGAGTGCTGTGGCATCACAGCTCACAGCATCCTCAAACTTTTAGGTTTAAGTGATTCTCTTGCCTCAGCCTCCCAAGTACCTGGGACTACAGGTGCCCGCCAGAGTGCCCAGCTGTTCTTAGAGACGAGATCTTGCTCTGGCTCAGGCTGGTCTTGAACTCGTGAGCTCAGGCAATCAACATGTCCTAGCCTCCCAGAGGGCTAGAATTACAGGCGTGAGCCACCACGTCCTGCCTTCCTGCCTTCGTTTTTGTTTTTTGAGACAGGGTCTCACTGTATCACTTGGGCTAGAGAGCAGCGGCATCATCATAGTTCACTGCAACTTCAAACTCCTGGGTTCTAGCAATTCTCTTACCTCAACCTCCTGATGCAGCTAGGACTGTGGGTGTGCAGCACGATGGGCTAATTTTTGTTTGTTTGTTTGTTTGTTTGTAGAGACAGAGTCTCACTCTATCACCCTTGGTAGAGTGCCGTGGCGTCACACAGCTCACAGCAACCTCCAACTTCTGGGCTTAGGTGATTCTCTTGCCTCAGTCTCCCGAGTAGCTGGGACTACAGGTGCCCACCACAACACCCAGCTATTTTTCTATTTTGCAGTTCGGCCGAGGCCAGGTTTGAACCCGCCACCTTCGGTATATGGGGCTGGTGCCCTACTCAATGAGCCACAGGCGCCACCCATAATTTTTGTATTTTTTAATAGCAACAGAGTCTCACTTATGCTCAGGCAGGTCTTAAACTCACATGAGCCTCTAGTGATCCTCCCACCTTGACATCCCAAAGTGCTAGATTACAAGCATGAGCCACTGGCTCAGTCTGATCCCATCTCTTAAGAAAAACAAAATGTATGGTTTGGCGCCTGTGGCTCAAGTGGCTAAGGCACCAGCCACATACATCTGAGCTGGCGAGTTCAAATCCAACCCGAGCCCGCCAAACAACAATGACAGCTGCAACCAAAAAATAGCTAGGCTTTGTGGTGGGTGCCTATAGTCCCAACTTCTTGGGAGGCAGAGGCAGGAGAATCGCTTGACTCCAGAAGTTGGAGGTTGCTGTGAGCTATGATGCCACAGCACTCTACCCAGGGTGACAGCTTGAGGCTCTGTCTCAAAAAAAAAGAAAAACAAAAACAAAATGTGCAAAAAGGTTTAGCCTGTGCTGAAGCTAACTGACCTCTCTTGTAAGCAATCTTCTAAACTGGCTGCCATGTAGACTTCTGAAGCTAGATATCTAAAATACCTAAAGTATTTCGACATTACATAGCAGAACTAAATATGTTTTTCAAATGCCTAAATGTGACCTCTCAACTTTTTCAGAGAAGATGCGAAAACAAGGTTTATTTCAATGGCTTCATTCTCTTCAGTTTGATGGCACCGCTTCTCCAGACCTGCAGCTCACCGTGGGAGCAATGATTGTGGAGGAAATGAGAGCAGCCATAGAGAAGCAGACTGGTTTTCAGTGTTCAGCTGGAATTTCACATAATAAGGTAAAGGCTATAGGAGATTTTAAACGAAACATCCATATCTTTACTTAGATACAGCAAGGATATTGGGACATTTAAATTATGAGATAATTATGAGATAAAGGTACTAAGACAAGAAAAAAATTATTACACATATGGGTTTCTGCTTAAAAATCATGTTGGGCAGCACCTGTGGCTCAAAGGAGTAAGGCGCCAGCCCCATATGCTGGAGGTGGCGAGTTCAAACCCAGCCCTGGCCAAAAACTGCAAAAAAAAAAAAAAAAGAAAGAAAAGAAAATCATTTTGAGGTCCAAATGAAACCTTAAGTAATTCTTTTTTCATTTTTCTTTTTTTTTTTTTTTTGTTGATAAAGAGTCTCACTTTATCGCCCTGGGTAGAGTGCCATGGCGTCACCCTGCTCACAGCAACCTCCAGCTCTTGGGCTTAAGCGATTCTCTTGCCTCAGCCTCCCTAGTAGCTGGGACTACAGGCGCCCGCCACAGCGCCCGGCTATTTTTTTGTTTTGCAGTTCGGCCGAGGCCGGGCTTGAACCCGCAACCTTCGGTATATGGGGCCGGCGCCCTGCTCGCTGAGCCACAGGAGCCGCCCAAGGTTCGCTTTTTGATGGAAGAGGGTGTGGAAGAGAAAAGGCAGGAGCAGTCCTGGCCAGGGAGGTGGGAGACAGGAGAGGGCCCTGGCAAAGCCTTGAAGAGGTGTGAGCTGGGCCTTCCCTGGGGACCACATCCCGGGCACAGACCCCTGGGCGCTGTGGGAGCTCAGGACAGGAGCGTGTTGGCAAGGTCTGTGGGTGTTACTGGAATTTCTCTCCTCAGTGGGTCCTTGGTCTCGGAGACTCTAGGAATGAACCCACGGATCACAGATAAATGGTAAGATAGGACTTTTTTAGAAAGGAATACAGAATAAGTAAAAGGCACCAGAGCTCCTGGCAGGGTAAAGACCAAGTGGGGAGTCTCTACGTGGGCTCTTTATCCAGGGGTATTAGGTCTTGAGAATTAGACTTGGCCAGAACTTGGCAGATGGAAACACGTTTTCAACGTTAATGAGAAAGGAATAACGTTTGTCATTCATTAATGACAAACGAATGAATGTAGTTCTTCCAGCTCAGGGCAAAAGGTCAGGGCGTTCCCTTCATGAAATTGCCCACACCTAGGAAAACTGGGGTCCCCTGTCCAGCCTTGACTGGAGGAGGCCTGCATCACGGGAATGTAGAAGAGCTGCAGTGACTCAGGCTGTAAGGGGAGGCAGCGATGAACAGGTGCGCCTGGGGCCCTGCTGGGTCACTGCACCTGATTTTGGGCAGCCTGTTTCCTCCAGCCTGCAGCTGGGAGAGAGTGAGGGGCCTGGGCTGTAGGACGTGACCACACTGTGGTGGGAAAGGGAGAAAGCTCCACTGGGTGCTCAGCAGTGGCAGCGGGAGGAGTGAGGTCTGGGGACACTGTCACACTGGGAATCTGTGGCCATATACCGAGGGTGCATACCGAGGGTGGCAGGTTCAAACAGCAATGGCAACTGCACAGAAAATAGCCAGGTGTTGTGGTGGGCGCCTATAGTCCCAGCTACTCTGGAGGTTGAGGCAAGAGAATCGCTTAAGCCCAAGAGTTGGAGGTTGCTGTGAGCTGTGATGCAATGGCACTCTACTGAGGGTGACACAATAAAACTGTCTCAAAAAAAAAAAAAAAAAAGGAATTTCCACGATAAGGGTTTTGGACATGTGAATTGCTGTTTCTGTTGCTCTTACAGCAGCTTGGAGAAGGCCGTGTGATGTGAACAGGTCAAGAAGCCATAAAGTGTTTGAAAAAGTTAGTCTGGAAATCTGCAGGAAGCTTCCAGAATATCTGTGGTGTGCGGCTTTCTCTCCTGTTTCCTTTCTGCCCCAGGACACTGTTGGCACTGCGGTCTTTGGCGTCTCTGACAGGCTTTGCCTGGCACACTGTCCTGGAGCCACGTGAGGTCGGAAAGCCACGGCCGGCAGGAGGGTGCAGAGAGCACCGTGCAGTTTCTCATTATGCCTTTTCTATCCTCAGCTTCCTCTGTTTAACTTTCAATTTCGAAGATTCACAGGAAGTTTGGAAAACAGCACAGAGGACTAGGTGTCTTCCCCCTGCTTCCCCAGTGGTCATGTTGTCCGTAACTCTGGGACCAAAGGCAGGAAGCAGGCAGGGTTGTGCGTGTGTGACGTCGGCAGGCCTGAGAGCAGGTGGCAGGTGCAGAGCTGCCCTGCACCCCAGAGACCTCTGCGCGCCTTCGGACACACCCCTGCCCACGTGCTGACCCCTCCAGCCACCAGCCTATTCTCCATCCCTATAATTTCTGTCATTTGGAGTATATTATATACACGGACTCATACGGTGTTTTGTAATTCAGCATCATGTTAGTTGTTGAGCTGTGTCTGGATGTCGGGAGTTAAACTGTCTGGCAGGGTCCCCACATCATGTTTTGGTAGACTTGTAAGATCTTACCTTAGCTAAATTGTAATTGTAAGAACCACATGAAACTATAGGCAGTTTATGAAATAAAACTAATCACCCGTAATGTCACCTCTCTTCACTTGGTCTTGGCCACACAGCAGTGGTCTCCCCTCTCTTGAACCCCGTCTGTTCTCCACTGCAGTCTGGTGTTTGATCTGCATGGCAGGCGTGTGACTTTGAACTTCCAGCACACCCTTTGTGGCAGCTGGTGATCATAGTGAATGCTCAGCGCTCCAGGAGGGAGGCGTTGCATTGTCATCCCGAATTGTCCCTGGAACCTGAGGCACAGAAAAGTGAGGGGAGCACAGTGGGGGCAGAGCTGCACCACCCCCAGGGCACCCCCACCTCCCGGAGTCCCCACAGAAAAGCACAAAGCCACAGAATTGCTGATGCTTTGCTGAGTACTGCCCAGAGCAGCTCCCCCACCTCTGCCATCAGCTTGAATCTTTTCTCTCGGCCCTTTTCGTCAGTTTATGCCGTGTTCTGCCCATATGTCCTGAGTGGGACCAGCGGAGACTGTGCCCTCATCCCCGAGGTGCCACCAGGTGGGCTTACCAAAGTGCCCTTATCCCCGAGGTGCCACCAGGTGGGCTTACCAAAGTGTAGAAGGTTGGTCCAGTCTGCGGACTGGGTCCCTCTGTGTCTGGTCTTTCCTTCCCAGGTACTTGCGACCCTGGGCAGCTTCCTGGGGGCCTGGACCTACCTCCACGGTGCTGACCAGGGCTTTCCCCTGTGCTGGGTGCCTGTTTGGAAGAATCAGTCCATGTGGATGTGGAGTCCCCTGCGAGGGACCCCAGGGGAGGAAGCTCCTGCCAGCCCCACAGTGGAGACCTGCTCTGGGCAAGGGTCAGGCTGTGGCTCTGTCCCCTGCTCTGCTGTGGGGCACAGAGGCATGAAATCCAGTCACCAATACTACAAAATGTTACTGGGAGAGGTCCAGGAAGGGATTGTGGATCTTATAAAACCTGAAGATGGAATGTGAAATAGCATCAAGAAGGTGCCCTCAGAGATCATGGAGTCTTCTGGAACTTCTTGGCACCTTTTTACACTGTTCAAATTGGAGATGAGTCCAGGGAGACAGCCTGTGGTATCCTGTGCAAGAGAATTATTCTCTGAAGAACCCGAGGGACTTCTGTGCAGGGCAGGCCTCCTGGGACCCTGAGGAAGAGGACAGCTGGTCTTCAGAGGACTTCATCACCATTAAAAAGTGTGTGGAGACGTTGGTGTGCGGCGGGCGGTGTGTGGCTGCCAGGGCATGTAACCTCTCTCTCCTCTCCTTGCCAGAGCTTTAGTTTGTTGAATATGTAGACTTCCATTTCATAAACCTCCTCTTCTAATTACAGTGACTTTTATACTTTATTGTTTAAAAAATAGGAGAGTAGGTTATTTTTTTTGCCTCTTGAGCAGAGCCATTCACTTAAGTTAACGTGAACCGGTAATTACGGATGCCAGCGAGCATCGTGCGTGGCCAGGGTGCTCCCAAGGCTGCTAAGGGCGTCGAGTCCACCATGGCCCCTGGGTTCATTTGTGTTCTGCAGTGAGGTTAGACCTGGAACAGTTGTCTTGAACAGCGACTGCAAGATTAATATGCTAGACTGCAAATAAATATACGCTAAGTACTATTATCCTTAGTAGGATGATTTTTAAAGATTTACCTGTAATTTACTTGTTATCGAAGGGAGGTGTTGAGAATTCGTTGACGTGTTTTAATAGTGCCATGATCAAGGCTGGGTTAGTTCCCTGTAACAGTCTGGGGTTTTTTTGCAGTTTTTGGCTGGGGCTGGGTTCGAACCCGCCACCTCTGACATATGGGGCTGGCGCCCTACTCCTTTGAGCCTCAGGTGCCACCCCTCTGTAACGATCTTTAAATGAGAGCTGGTGGAGGACTGGGATGCTTTGCTCTCCCTCATTTGCTCATTAGTCAACCTCAAGAGCAGCAGGGCTTCCCGGGCCCTTTTTGATGCAGCCCTGCCTTTGAGGTTCTCACTGCCTGGAAGGAGAGGCAGCGAGACCCCCTTACTTCTCAGAGGCCAGCATCAGCTCCTTCTAGCAGGGCAGTGGGGTGGGCCGGGAAATGTCTAACACCCCACTCTTTGAAGAAGTGACAGCTGTAATATAAAATTTACTTATATAAGGGATGCATAGTAAATACTTAAAATCATAATAAAATAGTTAGTACTCTGTAATGCAAATTTGATAAAGCCAGTTGCTCGTCACAGGTGCTCTTGTTCATTTGGGCCACACCCCTGAGCCCGCAGCCTCCCAGTGCCAGGTGCTTCTGACAGCTGTCAAAGAGGTTTCCCTTCCCGGCCACCTGTCGGGGCGTCATCTTTTTGTCAGGAGTGAGCACTGGGAGAGCATTTCTCTCCGTGTGTGTATGTGGTTCACAGTGTGGTGCCCCTGCATTGGACAGGCTTTGTTCTCAGGACACGGCGGATGTGACCTGTTTCAGGGCTGGACCGGTCTGGTTTTGGTACAGCCTTAAGAACAGTGCTTACAGTTTTAAAGTATATTTTAAAATAACGGGAATAATATTTTTGTAACATAAAAATGACACCAAATTCAAAGTTTATTGTCTGTAAGTGAAACTATATTGGAGCACAATCCAGTTCCCATAGGTGTGTGTGTCTTTTGCTTTCCTGTACAGCGGCTGAGTAATTCTGGCCCACAGACACCATATGGCCCACAAAGCAGTAAAATATTTACTTCTAGCCATCAATGGAATGTCGTTTGCTAATCCTTGGTCCAGATCATCAGCAAGCCAACCAAGTGTGCCCTGCCTTGTAAGCATTTGCTATTTCAATGGTGAAAATGCCGTGACTCTACCCAGCCACACAGTAGTATGAACGCGGGGCTGAGGGGAGAATGCAACCCTTGTGGGGTGTTCTGCCCATGGGTAGAGCCTGTCTGAATAATCCCAAGGGCATCTGTCCCAGGGAAATAACTAGGAAGTGATAAGTGCTTCGTATTTAAGGTAGTGTATTTAATCATAAAGCGATGTAATTAATTTTTAAAAATGAGTATGTTATTAACATTCCAGAAAATTTAACAGCTGGCTCTCAGGAGCCTGCATGAACAAGTCTTAGGGCCCCAGGTGGGCATCAGGCTGGGGGGCCTGGAGGAGCCTGTGGGAGGAGGATTTCCCCACCTGCATCTTTAGGACCGAGGCAGGTTGCCCGTGAATTGAGAGGTGAGACTTCTCTGCAGAGCAGAGAATGGATCTCAGGGTGTTGCTGAGCTATTCACTGGCCTGAGCACTGCAGGGGCCCAGGGAAGCTGCTGGATTCCTCCTAAACTTGAATAAAAACAAGAGGCTGCTTGATTCTTCCCAACTGAGTGCTTGAATAAAAATGGAAGGCTACTGGATTCCTCCTAAACACGAGTGCTTGAATAAAAAAAACAAAAACACAGAAAAGACTGGCTGGTGTCTATTCAAAACCGACATTTTTTTCATTTGCTTTTTCTTTTTTTGAGACAGAGTCTCACTATGTTGCCCTCGGTAGAGTGCTGTGGCGTCACAGCTCACAGCTACCTCAAACTCTTGGGCTTAAGCGATTCTCTTGCCTTAGCCTCCCATGTAGCTGGGACTACATGTGCCTGCCACAATACTTGGCTATTTTTTGCTTGTAGTTTTTTGGCAGGCCTGGGCTGGGTTTGATCCTGCCAGCTCTGGGGTATGTGGCTGGTGCTCTAGCCACTGAGCTACAGGTGCCAAGCCTTTCCTTTGCATTTTGGCTTAAGATACCACTTCGACATTTTGTGTACGTGCTGTGCTTTGTGAATGTGAGGACACAGGAGTGGGTGCCACCCTGTCCTCTGCCCCAAGGCTGCTCCAGGTGGCAGAGACAGAGGGCTGGCCTGCCTGTTGGGTTCCGCATGTACTCCTAGCCTGCTCTTAGGAAAATAAGGAGCAAGACGGGTATGGTGGCTCACACTTGTAATCCTATCAATAGGAGGCCGAGGCAGGAGGATCCCTTGAGCTCAGGAGTTCAAGACCACCCTGAGTAACAACAATACCCTGTCTCTACTTAAAAAAAAAAACAAAAAACTAACCAGGTGTTGTAGTGGGTGTGGAGGCTGAGGCAAAAAGATTGCTTGAACCTAGGAGTTCCTGAGGTTGCTGTGAGCTATGATGCCATATCACTCCAGCCTGGGCAAAAGAGTGAGACTCTGTCTCTTAAAAACAAACAAACAAAAAACCAGAAGGTAGACATAAAGTTTGTGTAATTTAAAGTTACAATTGTTTTATATGTGCATATATACATAGAAAAGAAGAAAAGGAAAGTCATTTTTCTCCCAAGGATGAGAAAGGCTCCTGGAAAGGCGAGTGGATGGAGGTACTTGGCCCGAGCTGGCAGGTGGGTGGGGAATCACTTCAGTACAAACTGCAGCTCACCTGCCCTGGGATGTTGCTTTGAAACTCTGCAAAGAGGTTTCACAGGGAAGATGAGCATTCTGACACCTGCTGTCTTCTGCAGAGGGCTTCCTGCAGAAAGCCCAGGCAAGGGCTGGGGTCTGCTCTTCTGGGTCCTCTGAGTTCCCGAATGTGCCCAATTGTGAAAGTCACATATCTTCCTTGTTTTAAAAGCCGCCGATGTTATATGATCAAATCTACCATGGTAAAACTCAACCAGTACAGTTGAGGGCCTGGAGGCGGCTGGGAGAGATCCTCAGAGCCACACAGGCTCCCCCTGGGCTGTCAGGATGGTGGAGCCCCTGGCAGGGTGTAAGGATGTCAACAAAGCCACCTGTGACATCAGCTTCCCCTCCCGCTGAGCTTGGGGGGGTCAGTACAGTCCCAGCCTTCAGAGAGAGGAGCCCAGCCTTTGGGACCAGAAGCCCTGTCATGTCTTTGTGGGGACCAGATAAGACGCTATGTAAATACTGCTGTGCCCTGTAGCTTTATTCTGAAACATCTTTTGTTTTCATCACTAACACGCTCAAGTTTCTGAAATAGCCATGGCTCTTATAATACCTTTAAGTTTTTATTTTCCTTTTTTTAGTAAGTATGGGTCATACGGTCAGAGGAATCTCAGAATGGAGATAATATTTCTGTATTTTAAAGTAATACTACATTGATTTCAAAAGCTAGTGGCAAAACTGCAAAAATGAGGCATAATTTATTGCTGTAGCCTCTTCTGTTTTGTGGGTTTTTTTAAAGCATTGGTTCAAGGTATTTATTTGATGCTGATAGAGTTTGTGTTTAGCAAAGCCTAAAAGTAAATTCAGCTGTTAACGTTGTGGTTGAACTTTTTTTCAACATTGATACTATTTGTATTTTAAAGTGATTTTTTGTAAAGTTCCAGTGTGGCCTTCTGTTGAGCATAGGAAGCAAAAATACTGTCTGAGGACAGATTGCGAGGATGTAGAGACGTGTACTGCTTTGTTTGCTTAAAATCTTTGTTTTTCTTAATAGGTTAGAACTGAGTTTAAGAAAATTAAGCTTTAACTTGTAAGTGTTAAAGAATTACAAGTTTCTTTGCTGAGTGCAGTCAAAACAAACTAGGCCTCCAGGGACAGCACGGCAGAGCCAGAGTCTCGGGGTGGGGCTCAGCAGAACCCACAGGCGTCGGGGGACTTCCACGGGCCAGGGCCTGAGTGGAGCATTTCATGTCTTCATTTATGTTTTGATTTGAAGGAAGAAAACATCAAGGCGTGGGGTTGTTGAGAGAACCTTCGAGGAAGGGTAAGTTGCTCATGCCTTGCTGGACCAGCTGACCATAGGCTGGGCTCCAAGGGCCCAGGGAGGAGCTCCCAGCACAGTCCTGGCAAGCTCAGCCGGGAGGGTGAGGAAGGGTGTGGGAGGGAGGACAGAGATGGAAGAGGTTTTAGGAGCCGGCAGGCCTGATTTTGAGGTTGTTCTACGTACCAGATGCCCTGACCGTGTTATTTTTATATACTGCACTCTGCACCTGGGTAGAGGGTTTTGATTCTCCTCTAGGGTAAGGAATCTGAGCGTAGCGGACAGCTGGTAAGTGGCAGGCCTGGGACTTCAGCCCAGGCTGACCCTTTAGCACCCAAGTTCTTTCCCAAGGCACCACCCTAATTTTTTTATATTAAATCATAGCTGTGTACATTAATGCATTTTGGGGTACAACATACTAGGTTTTTTTGTTTTTTTGAGACAGAGTCTCAAGCTGTCACCCTGGTTAGAGTGTGGCAGAGGCTCAGCTCACAGCAACCTTAAACCCTTGGGCTTAAGCAATTCTCTTGCCTCAGCCTCCCAAGTAGCTGTGACTACAGGTGCCTGCCACAATGCCCAGCTATTTTTTTATTGTAGTTGTCATTGTTGTTTGGCGGATCCGGGCTGGATTTGAACCCGCCAGATCCAGTGTATGCGGTTGGCACCATAGTCGTTTGAACTTCAGGCGCCGAGCCTCCGTGTGCTGGTTTTATGTACAATTTGAAATACTTAGCAACAAACTGGTTAACATAGTTTTCACCGCACTTTCTTAATTATTGTGTTAAGACATTTGTACTCTACGCTTAAATTTAAGCTCAAGCCCAGGACTCTGAGTTTGGCCCTGGCCTGTGGGAGGGGAAGGTGCCGCTTGTGAACCCTTTCCTTCATAAGGGGACAAAGCCCCAGGGCCTTCAAACCTCACTCACAAGCACGGGAGGGGAGCACCCTCCTGCTGAGCACCACACACAGACTCTGCCACTCTCTGAGGTGGCTCCTGTCCCATCAGTCTGCTGACCTCCCCTCCCCAGGCCTCCTCCTATGCAGTTTTCCTGCATTTCCCTAGAAAAATTGCCTCTTACTTTGCATTTCTCTTAACCATGTTCATTTCTCTGGCACCTGGTGCCCTATAATTTCTCTACCTGAACCCCCATCACATTTTAAGTCAGTTGCCTCTGTTTTCTCATCTGTAGAGTGGGAGGGCAGCTCCTGGCCTGGCTGGTGTTGAAGGCCCGGCATGTGGGCGTGCTTGAGTCTCTCTCTGTAGGCATGAGTTTCCTTTCTTCTGAGGGCACAGTGAGTGAAGTTAGGCCTGTGCATACAGAAGCAAAGAGGGCTCATTTGGAAACACAATGGAGTTCCCTTTGGAAGAGAATGTCAGAGTTTCTGCTAAGTTTTTGTTCTGATATATAGGAACTAAGTGGCTTTTCTTGTGCAGCCAAACTGAAGCTCTCTGCCTGTGGGGAGGTGGAAGGTGGACTGTGAGGCTGAGTGAAGCCATGGTGGGCCAAGGAGAATGCAGGGTGGGCTGAGACTGCAAAGCCAGGGGCTCCCGCATTGGGCCAAGTTCGAGGCCAGATTCTAAAGTTGCATTGTGCTTTATCCATTCTTTCTCTTAAGAGGGCCCCCACCCTATATAAACCTGTGGCCCCTGTATTGTGCTTTATTCGTTCTTTCTTTTAAGAGGGCCCCCACCCTATATAAACTTGTGGCCCCTCCAAACAAGAATCTTCCCCTGGGGGTAGGTGGTTTGGTGTGACCAGTGAAGGGAAGGCCTCTCAAGGTCAGGGTGTCCAAGGCTGTTTCAAGTGAGTGGATAAAGCTTGAGGGGATGTAATTGCTCTCTGGAAATCAGGGACTTGCGATGTAAGTTCTGGGTATAAAAGTTCTACGATGAAAGCTCCCACCACTGCGTTTCTATATTTGAGGCAGGTGGGTCGGGCCCAGGCTGGAGGCCCCGGGAGGCACCTTACTCCTCTAGCAGCATCGAGCAGAGCTAACTCAGAGCCTTGCCCTGTCACCTGACATGGAAGGGCTGATCTCAGACCTGGGTCTCCTCGGCCACATCAGGACCAGCGCGGATACAGCAAGGACCGCCAGTTCTGCAGGCTGGGGGACTGTGATGTGAAAGTGAAATTAACTAGGGGAAATGCAATGTTAGGACACACAAAAAGATGGTGGGCTGTTAACAGATTGAACTAATAGTCTTAAGAGAATAGTGAAGGTTGGAAATGCCCATCAGTAGAAGAGACAGGTTTTAGAGGGGAGCAGCCTTGGACATAAGGTCCAGTCTCTTCTCTCTCTTCCCCTGTGGCTGCCCCTTTCAACGGTAGCTGAGGCCTGGAGGCCTGTCGTCTCCCAAAGCCCCACGTCCACTGCCCAGTTGCACTGATCAGCAAATCAAGCGATGTGCCCTTGACCGCATCAGCACAGTACTTCCTGGTGTCCCTCCAGTTTATTCTTTATTGAGAATTTTTTCTTTTCTCTTTTTTTTTTTTTTTTTGAGACAGCATCTCACTATGTCATCCTGTGTAGAGTGCTGTGGTGTCATAGCTTACAACCTCCTCAATCTCTTGGGCTCAACTGATTCTCTTGCCTCAGCTTTCCAAGTAGCTGGGACTCCAGGTGCCCACCACGATGCCCAGCTAGTTTTTCTATTTTCAGTAGAGACGAGGTCTTGCTCTTGCTAACGCTGGTCTGGAACTCCTGAGCTCAGACAATCTTGGGCTCCCAGAGTGCCGGGGTTGTAGCTGTGAGCTCCTGTGCCGGGCGCATTTACAGCTCTGGATGGAGGTGTTTGGGCACTGGGCTGAGCCCAGGGTCCCTGTCCTGGCTGTGCCCTGTGGGTGGGTGGGTGGCTGCAGGTCTAAGAGGATGAGAAGGGCTGGGGGCACCCCTGGCTGCTGTCAGCTGCTGTCTTGGCTGCTCGGCTCAGGTTTCGCCAATCTAGGAATCCACTGGGAAGCCCAGTCTCTATTTTGAGAACCAGTTCATGATGAGGTTATCAAGTGTCATATTTTCAAAGGAGAATTAAAGGCACCCACCACTGAGCTCTCAGCCCAGAGAACTTCCGTATCCAAATAGGCTGAGTGGGCCTCTGCGTCCGCACATTTCAGGCCACCCCACTCCTCTCTGGTATTTTTGCTGAAGGTGTCTTCAATGAGGTGATAATGCAATCCTAAATAAACCGCATTTCCATTTATTTTAGGTAGGGAAACTTGTATTTATTAACAGAAGCAAAAATAAGATTGTGAGGTGACTGCAGGGAAGGGAGTCAATACTCGATCTAGAGTTTGTCATTGGGAGTAGGGGAAGCAGCCAAGTTGCAGACATTGTCTGTAAGCCGCAGGGGTCGGGTGGGGCTGGTGGGAGGTGGGGCCGTGTGTGGTGTGGACTTTTCCCTGAACCAAGTCATGTGAGTCTGTGGCCCCAAGTGCAGGGAGTTGGGCTCATTTTCCTGAGAAATTCTCAGAGCTTTGCTGTGTTCCAATCAGTTACTGGCTGTGTGGAGAGCCGCCTAGTCAGATTTCACTGCTTTTCACTTATTCACAAAAGTAAATGGAAATAGACCAGGCTTATCTGTGAGCAGGGCTGGTGCATTTCAGAGGGCACGGCATCCTACCTAACTCCTTGCTCTGTGGTTTTTATCTTCGGATTCCCACTCCGTTTGGTTCTTTTTTCACACTTTGCTGGAGGAACTTAATACAGCTTTGCTCCTTTTCTTCCCACTGAAGGGGAATAAAAAGAAAAACATATCATGTGGCTCTGTTGAAAGCGAATCACTATCCTTAATATTTTCTTGCTTACTGGGTCTGGCGTTTGTGTTCTGTCGACTTCTCTTGCCTCTTGCAGTTCTGCTAGTGAATCCAGCGGAAAATTGGAGGTTTTGCCACAGGTTCTTTGAGCCGAAATCAGCGTCCATTGGTCAGACTGTCTCCTCAGTGCCAATGTGGAACCAGAGAGCTTGCTGTCACTGTAAATAGATGTCTGTCCAGATGTGAGGAATCCATTAAAGAATGTCTTCTGAATTGATGTCTTTAAAATTTTGTTCCATTACCTTCGGGAATTTAATTATTGTTTGTATTTATGTTTTCTTACATCTCTTGCAGACTGTTTGTCATTTTGGGGGTTGTGTTGTGTCATTTACACCTCATCACTTGCGTAATTACCTATTATTATTTAATGCTTTAATCATTGAACTCACAGCTTCTCTCATACTTTAATGGGGAATGATTACTGGTAGTCGGACAGCCCAGGGAGAAATCAAACACTCAGGGAAGAGTCAGAAATATCTGGTTGCTGTAGAGCGGTTCTTCACTCTCCTTACTGTTCTCTTCTCCTCTTTTTTATTTTTGGAGTGGAACAGGGTCTCTCACTTTTGACTAAGGTGAGGATGAGAGTGGACTGCACAGCCCACTCACCGAGCGGGTAGGGCTCAGCAGGTGCAGTCACGGCGTCTCTACCGATTCTCTTGTCCTGGGAGAAGTCTGAGGAGGCCCCGTAGACTTAGCTCTGGCTCATCCACCAGAACGGTCCCATTTCTCAGATGTTAAGAAGCCCCGCCGAGCCTACTCACAGGCAACCCCTCACCCAGCCGAGCTTTCCCCTTCCTGCACCTGCTGCCCACCCTGGTCCCCTCTCCCTAGGTGCAGAAGCCTGTGCCCAGAAGCCATTGTCCAGCTGCTCCTAGGGGTTTCTTTCCCATTGAGATGCTGTTCCTATGGCCCTGGGTGGTGACAAGGGCCGGGTTGGTTGCCTTTGCTGATGGTCTCCACAGCCCCCTTGCTGCTGGTCAGCTGGTAAGGGCAGTTCTGGTGGGTGTCTGGGTTTGGGAACTGCTGCCTCCCAGCCCTGCCAGGTGCACCTACAGCCTCTTTGGGCTCAGCCCTGCCCTGCGTGCAGCCCTCGTGCCTAGGCTCCCACTGAGGCCGCTGGGGTCCTCTGAGCCCTGCGGCATCCACCAGCTGCAGGGCACCTCTGACCTCTGTGCGTGCCGGTCCCCACCAGCCACCCTGCAGCACCCCTGAGGTGGGAATAGGCATGATGACAGCTCCTGCACGTCCCCACACCTGGCTCATGTCCTGGTGCTCCTGGGCTGCAGTCCCCACCCTCCCAAGCCCCATGTGGGGTTCTTCAGGGACCGCCACCTGGTTTGGGGGAAGATGGAGGGACACAGACACCATCAAGGGCAGAAGGACTTGCGCTATCCTGACCACATGGGCGCACTGGTTGCAGAGATGCCACATCTCCTTGCTGATCTTGGCTGGAATCAAGGGAGTGCTCGGGGGGTGTGTTCAGTGTCTGGACTGTGGGATCCTCCTCTCAGCCTGACGCTCTGCACACGTGAACAGCTGAATGTCTTACTCTGACCCTGTACTGGGGCCCTGCACACGTGAACAGCCCAGTGTCTTACTCTGACCCTGTACTGGGGCCCTGCACACGTGAACAGCCCAGTGTCTTACTCTGACTCTGTACTGAGGCCCTGCACATGTGAACAACTGGACATCTTACTCTGACCCTGTACTGGGGCTCTGCATACGTGAACAGCCCAGTGTCTTACTCTGACTCTGTACTGGGGCCCTGCAGACGTGAACAGCTGGACATCTTACTCTGACTCTGTATTGGGGCCCTGCACACGTGAACAGCCCAGTGTCTTACTCTGACTCTGTACTGGGGCCCTGCACATGTGAATAGCCCAGTGTCTTACTCTGACCCTGTACTGGGGCTCTGCACACGTGAACAGCTGAATGTCTTACTCTGACTCTGTACTGGGGCCCTGCACACGTGAACAGCCGGACGTCTTACTCTGACCCTGTACTGGGGCTCTGCACACGTGAACAGCCGGACGTCTTACTCTGACCCTGTACTGAGGCCCTGCACACGTGAACAGCTGAATGTCTTACTCTGACTCTGTACTGGGGCCCTGCACACGTGAACAGCCCAGTGTCCTACTCTGACTCTGTACTGGTCATAACTGTTGTACTAATGGGAGGCTTTGGCCACAGACACTGAGGCGGGGGCTTTACACCCCATCTCTGCCTGACCCTGTGGGAAGGTGTGGTCATTGTCCCCTGGCAGAGGTGAGGAAACGGGTCAAGAGGAAGTTAAATACATTGTTTTGGGTCACTGTCTAGTGAGTGGTGATGCTGAGATTTGAACCAGGCAGTATTAGCCTCTCTTCCAGCCACTTTCCCAGGGTCCCCTCTCCTGGTCACCCTCCTGGGGTCCCCTCTCCCTGGGGTCCTCTTTCCTGGTCCTCTCTCCTGGTCACATCCCTGGGGTCCCCTCTTCCTCGGGTCCTCTCTACCAGTCACCTCCCTGGGGTCCCCTCTCCCCCAGTTTCCCCTTTGACTCCCACCTCCCATGAGACTCTTCCACAGTCGAATTTGTGTGACTTCCCTGCTCATGACTGTCCCCCTTCATTCACTCATTGAAGGCGGGGGAACCCCACTGAAGGATGACAGGTGGAGATGGAAAGGCAGGAGAGCCACCTGTGCAGAAGCACCTGGGTTCTGGGGACCACGGCATGAGGGTGTGGCACGTGGTAGAAACTGCCGTGGGCCCCGAGGCTGGTCAGGTTTAGGCCCGGCGGGCTGTGGGAGAATGGGTGGTGGTGTCCTGCAGGAGTGTTCATCCCCAGCCTGTGTGCCTGGTACTCAAAGGAGGGCCGGTGGAAGGATGCCTGGGAGAGAGGGGACAACAGGCTGGGCAGCGGTGGGGCAGCAGAGGGGGAGAGGAAGGGAGGCAGAGCCTTGGCAGAGCGTGTAGGAGGAAGGGAAGGAGGAGATGGCGGGGCAGAGGCCTTGGAGAATAGTGAGGTCCTTGTCTGGAGGTAGAGGCAGGAGCCTTGTGTATAGAGGAGCTCCTTGCTGGGTGGTGTTTGTGCCCGGGGACCACCAGACTGTGCCGTCCCCTCAGGTCATAGGTGTGAGGTTGTAGCCTGGTGACGATGTGGTGTCCATGCAGTAAAGAAGCTCAGAGGGGGACAGCTGGGGGTTGTCTTTGCTTCCTGCGGGCAATGCTGGTTTGGCCCTGCTTCCCCAGTGGGAAAGGGAGGTTAACCCGAACTCTGGGGACTCCCAGCCAAAGATGAGGTTAAACCTAGGTGACTGCAGCCCACACAGACGAGACTGAAGGGGCAAAGGTGTGGGGGACGGGTGGCCAGATCCCTCGTCTCTGACCTTCTTGCACCCTGCCTTCACTGGGACCTGTGGCCCTTGCTTGGAGAAGGGCTGAGGGTGTGTTGGGCTCATGGGCACGTCTGTCTGCATGCACTGATCAGTCGGTAGTGTACTCTGTACCCTGAGACACTATTTGGTAGAAAGCAAACATAGCTTTTTCATGCTTGAAAAACCCCACTGCCACATAGAAACTGGCTATAAGAAAACACTGAGCTTCTGGGTGCATAGTTTTTGAAGGGAAGAAAGGAAAAAATCAAAACTCCTTCGGGAACAGAAGATGCTAAAGCATGCCTGTGAGGTAACAAAAAGAATTGTTTCATACAAATTCAATGGATACTCAGGTGCACAGGGTTGTTTAGCTAAGATAGTGAGCTGGCTTGGCTCTCAAGGAGTAATTAGGCTTTCTCCCCCAGGAACAGTCTGCACTGCCCACTCTGGCAGAACTGAGAAGGTGGCAGGTGCACACACCTTGGGAGAAGGAAGAGGCTGCTGCCAAGTGCCTCCTTCAAAGCCCTGCCCTCCAACTCTCGAGTTCTCATTCTCAGTTTCCAGGCTTAGAGGGCTTGTAAGTTTGAACAAGGGAACCAAGACAGTTCACTCGCTCTCTTTTTGCAAAACGACTTGCGATTGCCCTTGCCAGGAGTGCAGGTGCCGTGCCGCCCGCTTGCCGGGAAGCTTGCATCAGGTGGCACCTTGATGAATAAATCACGAGCTGAGGTGGATCAGATGCCTCTGCTGGCTCTCAGGGCCCTGCTGCGCCTCTGAGCTCCTCACCAGGTAAGCGTAGGGAGCAGTTTCCGTCCTCAGCTCTGGGATGGTATTGGACGTGCAGTAGAAAGCGCCCTTGCTCTCCTTTGGGGGGCAAAGCAAGCCTGTGGCAGGCGAGGACAGGGGACAGCTTGGGATGTATGCAAACATTGCCTGGTGGTTTGGGACTCAGTAAGTTTTCTCCTCTGATCTATTCTGTTTCATTTGTTAAGAATATTCAAGCCTCAGTAAACTAGCACTGCTTACTTGTGGGAAGGAGATACCCTTTTTCTGTGATATTCACCATTGCAGTAACCCGTGTTTTTATCTGGAACTTGGGTCAGAGGCAACTGTGCTCTGCCTGATCACGGATGTGTGCTGACAGTTCAGTGCCCCTCACCAGCAGGCTTTCTTCACTTAGGGGGCCAGAGTAAGAGCTGTGGGACTCAGCTCTCAAATGTTCCTCTTTGAATATTTACTTGATGGGTTGTAAGATATCTGCATTCCCATATATAGGGGCCCCAGAGTTTAGAGTTTGGTGACTGTTATGGATATCTTTTGTTACTATGTCTTAGAGAATCCTATCTAGAAAGCTAATCTTTTTATGTTGAATTACTGAAAGCTTCCCCCACCCCCAGGTCAAAACTGTGAAATTCTACTATGAGTAGGACTTCTTAGTCAATTTTGAATGCATTTGCTACATAATTGAGCTTTTATTTGGCATCTTGAAGAACGAGCTTCTATTTTACTATACCTGTTTGGAGATGGGGAGGTTATTATTTTTTTTAATCCCCAAGAGCAGTAATAATGCTAGCAATAGCAAAAATAAATGTAATCAGCTGCCAGTCACTGAGTGGGGCACATGTCTCCCCACTACTCCAAAACGTTTGTGCAAGTCATCTTACCTCATCCTCGTATAAGCCTGATAAACTGAACTCTGCTGAACCCTCCTTTTGTTGAGCTTTTGGGGAGACAGGCTTATAAATTACAGTAGGTCACCCCGGACAGCTATCTGCTGGAGGATGCAGAGGTTGGCCATATCTTAGCTGACTTTGACCTTACCTCTTTCTGACCCCAGAGCACATAACCAGTACCTGAGGATGGTTTGCAGCCGTGAGAGGGTGTCATGGGGGCAGAGTTGCAAAAGACAGTGCCTTTGTGTGCCCTGAAGTGCATCATTTTTATGGGCATTCCTCCCTGGTTTATTGGACCAGTATATCCTTGGATGTTTTTATGACAGTTCTCCTGTAAGCAGCAGCGCGAATATGGCCTCTTAGTTTGACCGTTTCATAGATAATATTTTAAACCTTATTTATCTGGATCTTTTGTTGACTGTTTTTCTAGTTTTATATTTTGTTCTTAAGGGGCAAAGATAGTAGAGAAAGCTTTGACAGGATTTTCCTGATTTCTCCTCTATTAGAAATAATTCTTGCCTTACAAGGAACATTGCCTTGAGCTTGGGAGGTGCTGAGCTCAGAAAGAATGTATTACAGCTGTGGTCTCAGACGCCTGGGCTGTGGACTGGTACCAGTCTGTGGCCTGTTAGGAACCACACAGCAACGTGGCAGGTGGGCAAGCGAGTGAGTGAAGCCTCGTCTGTGTTCACAGCCACGCCCCATGGCCGGGATCACTGCCTGAGCCTTGCCTCCTGTCAGATCAGGGTGGCATTAAAATCTCACAGGAGCACAGGCCCTACTGTAAAACGCACGCGAGGAATCCAGGTTGTGCTCCTGTGAGAATCGAATGCCTGACTGCCTGAGGTGGAGATGTCATGCGCTTGAATTCTCCTGAAACCACCTCCGCAAATCCCCTGGTCTGTGGAAAAATTGCCTTCCAGGAAACCAGTCCCTGGTGCCAGAAAGGTTGGGGTCTGCTCTGTTACAGGGATTCTTAACCTGGGCAACCTGGTTTGCAGAAGCCATGTCTGCATGAAGGAACTTGGTACATCCTGCCTAATACGAAGGTCCCTAGCTTTCATGGGGAGCTCGAAGACGTCTCTGACCCTGAAGGCATTTAGGAACCTTCAGGTTTGACCTGGGGCCTGTCCTAGCTCACCCAGTGGCCTGACAGCTCACCCCGACCTGTGCAGTGACCCGGCACATCCTTCCTCTCCTGGTGACACTCCACTTCTCCCTCTGTTCTCGGAGGCAGCTGAGCATTCCTCCCCATCATCCCATCTGAGCCATGTGGGACCTTGGGCACTGGAGTTGATGGGGGCCCAGCTCTGTTTATAAAAAAGCCTTGTTGGGACCCCGTTTCTGAGCTGAGGGTGCTCTGTCCAACTCAGCCGCCTCTGCAGGGTCCCAGCATTCAGCGTGCATCGCCAAGTCAGGCTATTTCTGCGTCCCCAAGTACCTGGGGGCTTAGTTTGGTGCATATTGGCCAGGGTAGTGTCCTAGGCTCAGAAAGACCTTAGCTAGACTTCTGGTCCTTCCAACAGCGTGGTCCTGAGAAAGTTACATAACCAGTTGGATCCTTAGTCATCCCTTCTGTAAAATGGGCAGAGCAAACTCACATGGGGGGGAAGTGAACAGATACATTCTGGCATGGCAGCTGGCTCAGGGGTGTTTGGGAAATGAGGACAAAAAAATGCAACCAGATTAATGCTGGAGTTGGAGATGTGGGCCCTGGAACAGGATGTGAGGGGCCTCATCGGCCTCCTTGCCTTCAGTGGCAGCTGCTGTTTGAGTTTCTGGACAGCTTCCTGCCGTTTCCTTGCTAAGAAAGTTGAGCGCGGACGTGGTAGCCGAATCCAGCCAGTGGGTTCCCTGACTCGCCTGCTCATTCACGCAGGTGGTTTCTACGTCACCTTCTCGGGGCTGAGCACCTCACTATAGCCATGAGTAAGAAAGTCATGGGTCCTGTGCGGGGGATTTGTTTAGAGCTGCGACTGTAACAAGTACCCTGTCAAACACTAGGGGCGGCCCATCTACAATGTGCAGAGTGACTCCCTTATGGATGAAGCAAGGATTCCCACTGCTTGGGAATCTCAGAGAGAGCCTGGCTTCTCAACTCCTCAGCCTGCGGCGTAAACAGACCCATTTAGCCGGGGTGTGCCTCGTGGCTGGATCAGTAACCAAGAGACTGGGGTGTGCCTGGCTTCCCTGAAATTCCCTCCCAGTACACGCTGTTTTCCAGCAGCCAGACTGAACAGCGAACATGGTCAGTGGGCACAGATCACATAGGCCACTGTTCTTAGTGAGATAGCGTTACGTCCACTGATGAAGGTTTCGAAGGGGAAGACAGAAGAAACACGCTGTAGACTGCTTTTGGACTCTGGGCCCGGGAGTTCCTGCCTCCTGCCAGGGCATACCCAGCCTTTTTAACGTGCAGAGAGGAAAGGGGATTTGAGTTGTGAGTGCGGTGATTCGTTCCCTGCCGAGCCCAAGCAATCTGCCCGTTTCCTGAGCGCCACCAGCCAGAGCACCTGCCGAGCATGCCCAGCTCCAGCGGCTTCCTTCGACTGGTGCGGAAGTCCTGCTCTTTGTAAACTACCCACGTGCGCCTGGTCTCAGATTCACCTGGGCAGCATCAACACGGAGTTTCTACAAAGACATCAGCTGCTCGTGGCACTGAAGTCTTTTCACAGCCGAGGAAAGATGTTCAGGGCCCCTGCGTGAACAGCATCAGTTCTTTCCCAGGCCGAGCCGCTCATGGGTAGAGGTAGCTGGGAATTCTCAGTTTCTCACTGTGACCATGTCACATGGGGCATAGTGCTTACGCGCAGAGAAGTGATGCCTGCAGGCACATGAAACCAGAGGACCCAGCCAGATCTAAGCCCGTGAGGCTCTACCTTGAGGCCTCCATGCAAATATGGCCTGACTCCAAAGGTGTGGGCAGGCGCCTTTGGAGGGAGGATTCAAGGGCGAGCTGGGTCCATCACGCTCTGCTCACAGCAGGGCTCAGCCCGCCCAGCCCGCCACGTGCCTCTGCTGGCCCTGGTAGGCCTCGCCCGTCCCCTCTCCTGTTAGGCCACTCAGCTGCGTCTCTGCCTCCCCTGCCTTGGGCTCAGCACCTGTAGCCCCTCATAGGTGTAGGGCAGGAGAGGTCGAGGCTGGGGGATCCCTGACAAGGGGACACTGAAGCATGGGTCAGAGTGCTCAACAGTAAGATGTGTGTGGACGTGGCAGCGGATAAAACTATTAGGACGAAAATGTAATCCTGGTTTTTAAAAATTGTGATAAAATATCCATAAGGTTTACCGTGCTGACTGTTTTTGCACGTGCGGTTCAGTAAAGTTACGTACGTTCTCACTGCTGGGCAGTCGACTCCCAGAGCCCTTTTGCCTTTCAGAACTGACACTCAGTCCCCAGGGAGTGACGACCCTGATTCCCTCCCTGAGCCCCTGGCTCCCACTTCTCTTCATTCTGTGTCTGTGCATTTGGAGACTCCAAGTTCCTGGCATAGGTGGACTCCAGCAGGTGTGGACCGGCTTCTTTCAGAGGGTCACGTCCCCCAGGTTCGTCCCCGTGGCAGCTTGCATCAGCATTGCCTTCCTTTCTAAGGCTGAAGGGTCTCTCGTCTTCCTCTGTGCGTTTGTTTCTCCATTCGTCCCTCGGTGGGCACTTTGCTGCCCTCTACCTTTTGGCTACTATGAACAATGCTGCTAGGAGCACAGGTGGACAAACATCCAGGCCCTGCTTTCGTCTCTTCAGGGCACACTCACAGAAGTGGTGTCACTAGGTCATGTGGCAGTTGTGCTTTCGAGGAAACGGCCTTAGTATTTCCCACAGAGCGGCCCCACTTCTCACTCCCACCCCCGGTGCCCAAGGGCACGACTTCCCCACCCCTCACCGGCCCTTGCTGGGTTCTTTCTGTTGTTGATGGCGGCCACCCTAATTTAACTATAGTTGACCTTACTGTGATGTGGTAGTTCTGGACTTGCTTATCTTGGCGATTGAGATCATTAGAGCTGGAGAGACTTAAGGAAGGGCACAGCGGGACCAGGTCCAGGGCACTGTCCCTACAGTCCAGCCCCAGATCTCACCATTGTGGAATCTGAGGCCCAGAAAGAAGCCACTCACTTGAAACAATGAAAACAAGGGTGGCATGTGCTGGACCATAGGTCAGGAGGGTTGTTCCTTCCTGAGTCCAGATGTGGCCTGTGTGCCCACGCCAACACCGTGCTCCAGAGGTGATAGGCAGTTCGTACAGACAGAGGTGGGATGGGACAAAATCAGCTAGCAGCCTGGGATTAGTCAGAAGCCATGCTCAGGCCAGGGCCACATCCAGGGCACTGCCTCCCCCACAGCTGTCGGAGTCCAGCAGACTCTGAGCAGCAAGACCACATACTGGGCTCCCCTGTCCCCTTTTAACTGTAGGAGTCCACCCAGACTCCACGCAGTGGGACCACGTCCAGGGCACTGTCGCCCCACTGTGGGAGTCCACCCAGACTTCACGCAGTGGGACCGCGTCCAGGGCACTGTCGCTTCACTGTGGGAGTCCACCCAGACTTCACGCAGCGGGACCGCGTCCAGGGCACTGTCGCTTCACTGTGGGAGTCCACTCAGACTCCACGCAGCAGGACCGCGTCCAGGGCACTGTCCCCTCAACTATAGGAGTCCACCCAGACTCCACGCAGCGGGACCGCGTCCAGGGCAGCTGTTCTGAGAGTGTGAGGTCAGGGTGCTCTGAGAGGACGTGCTCTGCTTTCTCATTTCCTTCTGCCCACGCTCACCTCCACTTGAAGTTGTCCTTGTCATGTGAGACTCACCCACCTGAAGCCACCTGGTCATTTTCTGTCTCCCCAGGTCCTCTCCCTGTTCTGAGCCTTGTGCTAGACTCAGACAGGATGCCAGGGCCACCATGAAGCCCTTTGGCTGTTCTCCAGGCCCCGCCGTCCCCGTCTCTCTTGGTCCCCTGGCACTTCTCCTGTGTCCTCCTGCGCCAGCACACCCTTAACTCAGACCATGCGGCCGGGTGGAGGCCAAGCTGTTCCTACTGACTCTCTGGCTGTCCCTGTCCTCGTGCCCTCCAGATATGTCCCTAGGTGCTGCTGCTCACAACTCATGGGGAGGGTTCCTGTTGGCTGTAGGGTTGTCTGGCTCCTTGGTGGGACACTCCCACCACTTCCCCTCCCCTTCCTCAGTGACCTTGGTGAAAAATCACTTCCTAAATATTTGCAACATACGCAAATTTGTTTAGAACCACCTGGGCATAGTTCCCTGGCCAGGACAGTGAGAGCGGGAGTTTCATCCCCTAGGTCAGGAGGACAAATGAAACAGTGTCCTGGGAAGAACCCAGCCCCGCTGTGCCGGCAGGTGAGTGCAGCTCCCTGGGTGCAGCCTGTTCGACTTCCTTCCATCTGGGACTGCTTCTCCCTGCCCTGACTCCCCCGTCTCGATTTCCACTCCGCCTTGACACTGCCCCTCCTCCTGGGGTGGATGCCCTGCCGTATAGGTCTAGGCCTATTTCTTCTCCCTCGGGAAGCTTTGCTCATTGGAAACATTTTTTATTCTGCCCTCTTTCATTTCTGTTTCAAGCTTCTATAATTCCCCAATTGTGTCTTGTGGGCAGAGACTGCACATAGCTTTCAGCTGTGTCACGATCGCCCCTCAGCCTTGTGAAGTGGCCGTGCACGGCTTCATAGTGAGGCTGTGCTCTAAGGACTGTGTCAGCACGTGAGTTTGTGGCTGTGTGATCCTCACAGAGTCTTCTCACACCTGCTTTGCACAGCCTGGGCTGTATGGTGCGGCCCCGTGCTCCCGGCAGCACTGTGGCCTGCAGGACACTGCAGTGTGACATCAATGTGTGTGTCTCTAGACAGGAAAAGGCACAAGGGACATGTGACCCAAGGGGACCACTGCTGGGTATGTGGCCTGTCCTGGTCAGAGAGCTTGCTGTGCTGCACAGGACCGGCCCTTCCAACACGAGCCCCATCGTGCTGTGTACCGAGAGTACACACGGCTGCCTTCCCGAGACGCTGGAGAGTGGCTGAGGAAGTGGGTGCCTACCTTGCTGCATAAGGAGCTTATGGGAGGTGAGGTGGGCCTATGTGCCTTGTGTCCAGGGCATGAGGTGGGGCAGTTCGCTCAACCTGGCGTCCCTGCGCTCACAGATGGTCACGCAGCCACCCAGCAGGGCCTGAACCCACATCGGACACCTAGTGTCCCTGTGCTCACAGACGGGCACGCAGCCACCCACCAGGGCCTGAACCCACCGTCGCAGACACCTGGCGTCCCTGCGCTCACAGACAGGCATGGAGCCACCCAGCAGGGCCTGAACCCACTGTCTCGGACACCTGGCGTCCCTGCGCTCACAGACAGACACGGAGCCACCCAGCAGGGCCTGAACCCACGTTTCAGACACCTGGCATCCCCACGCTCACAGACGGGCACGGAGCCACCCAGCAGGGCCTGAACCCACCGTCTCGGACACCTGGCGTCCCTGCCTTCACAGACAGGCACGGAGCCACCCAGCAGGGCCTGAACCCACGTTTCAGACACCTGGCGTCCCTGCGCTCACAGACAGGCACGGAGCCGCGCAACCTGACATCCCTGTGCTCACAAGCGCAGAGCTGCCCAGCAGGGCCTTGAATCTACCACGTCAGACATCTTGTTTTTGGTATGAAAATATTTCATGTGTACTTCTCAGAATATTTAGTTATTCTGTAACACAAGTAAAAACACAAACTCAGGGCGGCACCTGTGGCTCAGTGAGTAGGGTGCCGGCCCCTTATACCGAGGGTGGCAGGTTCGAACCCACCCGGCTAAACTGCAGTGAAAAAATAGCCGGGCGCTGTGGCAGACACCTGTGGTCCCACCTACTTGGGAGGCTGAGGCAAGAGAATCGCCTAAGCCCAAGAGCTGGAGGTTGCTGTGAGCTGTGACGCTATGGCAATCTACTGAGGGCAGCAAGGTGAGACTGTCCCTAAAAAAAAAAAAGAAAGCCACAAACTCATAAATTTATCAATATATATTAAATATAGACTTAAATAACATTAATTGCTTTCATCAAATGACACAAAATTGTACCTACAATATGGACCATTTTGATGTCTAAAAGGGGGCCTTTGTTTTAATGAAATGTTGCAATCTATTAAAATAACTTGACTTTCAGATATTTGGTTTTACCTGGTCTATGATAGGACATGGGCTTTTTTTTTTTTTTTTTTGGCCAGGGCTGGGTTTGAACCTGCTATAGAGCTGGTGCCTACTCCTTTGAGCCACAGGTGCCACCCAGGACATGGGCATTTTTAAGCTTCCCACAGACGTCCTCCACAGTGCAACCATTGTAGGTGGCACTGGTCTGAGCATCAGTGTGCTCAGCATGGAGCCCCCTGAGATGGGTTTTCAGAACCCCCTGTCCTGAGCTGGTCTTCGAGCATTAAGCATGTAAGGCAGAGGGCCCCGTGAGGCACAGGCTGATGTCCAGGAGCAGTCAGCTGTCATCAGCAATGGAGGTGGAGGAGATTGAAGAGCCCTGCAGCACCAAGGGTCCGTGGAGGCTTTGGTGGTCTGTAGCCCTACGGAGGGTACATGTGTGATGTTGAGCCAGTGGGATGAAAGTACACAGCTATTTTTCATTGTGAAAGTGTTGAGGGCCTTATCAAATCTCTCCCCCCCAAATGAGCTAAATATTTCTTTTGTTACTATCACAGATTCCCATATTTTAAATATTGGCTGAGTTAAATGTGCACATCTGCATACTCACCTCTGCACTCTGGGCTGTGCTGGGGGGACAAACTTTCTGGAACCCTCAGCCTGCTGGGCTCTGCCAGGCGGCTCTCAGCGGTATGTGGAGGACGGAGTCTCAGTGGGAGGTGGAATTAGAGAGGGCGCCGGCTTGCAGGAAGAGAGCTGTGTTATGTGACTCTGCATGTGTGTATGCCATCGTGAAGAGGATGGTGACAGTGGTGTGGGGAGAGAAGGGTGGATGACATGATACCAAGAAGGTGGCCCTGGCTGAAAAAATAAATGTCATAGCTGCTTCCTGTTGGACTTAGTGTGTGCTGAAGGAGTTCAAGCCAGCTAATTGAAAGATGTGTTCTTTTTCTAAAAACTGTAAAACACATTTTGCTTTGTGCTGAAAACACCTTTTGGGGGGTCATGCTAAATGGCACATGGGCTGCTCAGAGACTAAGCTTCTAGCCCTAGACCAAAGGTTGGCTGATTAAAAAACTCCATAACTCATTTCTGTCTTGATTTTCCTATCTCAGAAATGGGGTGACATCCCTCCTTCCTAGTAGACGCTGAATAATATGGCTTTTAAATTTTTATTCAGGCTCTGGGACCCACTTGTCCTGAGTTCTGTGTTAGCTTTGCTAGTCTGTAACACTGGGAGGTGTACCCACATTCCTTACCTATAACAGCAGTGCCCCTCACAGTGGTGTGGTGGGGAATAAGGGGTTTAAAAAATAGTCCTTAAAATAGTGCCATATTATGTTGACTATTAACATTATTATTCTATACACTGAAAATAAAGAAGTATAGAATGGGTAAGAATATAGCATAAAATTATAAGTAGAATTTAACAAGAAAGAGAATTTATATCTACATATCACAACTGAGAATGAGACCCAAATGTTACTCTGAAGTCTTGTACTAACCAGTGTGACACAGACACCAGTAAGAAAGACATTTGTTGTTCTTTTCCTGCATTTTTTAAATTACCTCTTTCCTTTTATAAGTAATGCATATACAGGTGGTGTTATAGAAAAATGAGAAAATGTATAGAAATAAAAATAGCAAAACCTACGTCACATCACACATCACACAGAGGTCATTGTGGCTAATTCTCTCCTGTATCTGTCTAGACTGTTTTATGATCTATCGTTATTGTATGGACCGCTTTTTAAAAATGGAATTTTCTTAAATAATATTTTGAGGTTTGTTTTTTAAAGTCTGTGTTGTGGATTTTTGCACATAAAATCATATGCTTTTTTTTTTCTTTTTTTTTCTCCACCCTCGGTAGAGTGCCGTGGCATTACACAGCTGACAGCAACCTCCAACTCCTGGGCTTAAGTGATTCTGTCCTCAGTCTCCCAAGTTGCTGGGACTACAGGTGCCCGCCACAACGCCTGGCAATTGTTTTTGCTTTTGCAGTTTGGTGGAGGCCAGGTTTGAACCAGCCACCTTCAGTATATGGGCCCGGCACTCTACTCGATGAGCCACAGGCACGGCCCAAAATCATATACTTTTAAGGCGTGTTAAATGAATGCCCCTATAACACTGTAACTGTCATTTATGGACATTATCTTTTATTGATGTATTTACTGTTTTATTTTCCATGAGAAATTATGTTGTGGCGAGCATCTGTGAACCTCCCAAAATGCAGTCTTGTGGGATTATTTCTTTAGGATAAGTTTCTAGAAATAGAATTCCCATGACTTAAACACCTTGTGCCAAAGTGCCCCAAGAAGGCTGTGCAGCAGAGAGAACGTATGCTGACGGCTCACGCTGTCTCTGTCTGGGTCCTCGAAGTAGAGTGTGGCTGGGGGAGGTGGTGGGCAGCAGCAGGTTCTTTGGAATCAGCTGATCTGGTTTCTATCTCTGCCCAGACACCAAATAATTGTGCACCTTTGGGTGACCTACGGGTGTCTGAGACTCGGTTTTCTCAGTTGTGAAATATTTTGGGTGCTGAATGAAGCAAACTTGCTACGGTTATAGTTATCCCAGATCCTAGCTGAGTAAATACTATCCTTATAATAAAATGCCCAGGGCCTATATAAAATAACATCCTTATGTGTAAATAAGCCCTGCATATATGCACACATTTACATATGCTATATTCTATGTTTAAAATAAAATATCCATATAAAATAAGGTCCTTTGCCTTCCTGGATTAATCAGGAGAAAATCACATACAAATATTCATCAGAGTAGGTGACTCAGCATCAGGTATTTAGAAATCTCCTACAAGGTGACTGAACATTCAAAGCATGGTCTGAAATAAAGTGGAACCAGCGTGAGAGAGGTTGTGCGTGGCTCTGTATATTACCTCTTGTGTCCTTTCCCTGCCAGACAGCCACACCTGTCCGCAGCGGCTGCCCCGATGCGGACTCTGGTGAATTTAGCTTCACACATCCTCAGGATCACGGGGCAGGGGGTCCCGATCCTCAGACCTGGTGCTGGATCCAGAGCTGGGGCGGGATGTAGACTGGAGTGTGCAGACCATTCTGGAGTCCACCTAATTGGCGGTGAATTAATTGACTTGCTGTGTTATGTCATCCACCCGGCTAGGCCGCGCCCTGTGCTGCACCCACCTTCCCTGGGTTGGGGACCTGCTCTTGGGCGGTGCACGCGTCGTTAGGGAGTTTCTTTCCAGCACTGCTCCCTTTCAGAAACACTTCCTCGGTCATTCTTACCGTGCCCAGTGCTTACTTGTTCTGGGAGGACATTGTATCTGTCACCATTGGAAAGTGCCAAAAACACTGACGATGAAAGGCCAACTGCCCAGAAAGCATTTCTGGAGAGGGGCGTAGCAGGGTGAAGGAATCATTCTGAGGAAGGGGTGGAAACCGCCCCTTCATTCCTGCTGTCTGTTGTTTTTCCAGGAGGAGGATGAAGGCCCGTGCTCCCCCGCCTCCTGGAAAGCCTGCCCCAGACAGCGAGCAGACGCCTCCCCGAGACGTGGCCCTCAGCCCACAGCAGAGCTTGGTCCGCATGAAGGAGGCGCTGAGGGACAGCACTGTGGATGTCACTGTGGTCCTGCCCAGTGGGCTGGAGAAACGGAGTGTGCTCAACGGCAGGTGAGAGGCGGGCTCCAGGGGAGGGGCGCCGCGCTTCTGTGTGCAAGTAACAGGACAGTTGAAGTTGGATTGACGGGGCCTGCTAACACCCTAGGACAGCCGCCGCTGTCTCGCCTGGAGCGAGCCGAGGCTAACGGCCCTCCTTGGTCCTTAGCAGAGCCAGGGCTGCGTAGCTCAATCCTGAGCGGAATGCTGTGGGAAGGCAGCCACAGAGTGGTCAGCGGCCCCAGGTTAGACCCTCCTGAGTCAGCCGTTCCACTGTCCACTTGCAAACTGTCCTGTTCAGGTGCAGATAGATATTCTTAGCAAATGGCCTTTTTGAGTGAAAATAATTTAAGCTTAGATTATGGAATAAAACTCTATGCGTGGATTTTTAACTTCTAGACCCTCTGTTCTCATACACACGCTTCTTGTGACTGCTCTGCCTGTGGGGGGGGCCTTGACCCAGTGTCACCGGCCATGTCTCTCAAAAAAGGTGCCACCGAACATTGGCAGATGCCTCCCTCAATCTTAGTATTTCCAGTTTTATTACCAATACAGTTTCAAATACTGTGTTTGATGTTAATCTAAATAAATACTGTTATGCTGTTTGACCAGTTTTGTGCCACCATGGCTCATGTTTTACTGATAATCTGTAATAAAAAATTTCAACAGTCAAAAGAAAGTTAAAGGTAGATGTTTATACTGTTCTTAGGGTAGAGAAGTCAGATAGGATGCTAAATTATAAAGTTAGGCATAAATGTGTATTGTGTGATTCTGATGTAGTGAACAGAAATAGCATTTATACGAAAACAAGGGGAAAAGGAAATGATTCAAAATAGTTAACCTCTAACAAAGCAGTTTGTTCAAGTCATTTTAAAATGGATAATGGTGGGAATGCCATCACTCTGGGTGCTTTTATCCTCATGGATACATTTTAAAAATGGTACAAGAGTTTTATTAAAATATCTGTACTTAGACGTCACATGTCACTTCTGACACTTCTTGTGGCCAGGACTGGCCAGGTCTCGGGCCCAGCTTAACTAGCTCCGGACGCAGACCGCTAAGTTCCCTTGCTCAGGTTCAGTTTCTCTTAGGTGCCTGAGGGCTGTCTACTTCAGCTGGAGAGAGAGAGTCTTAGAGTAAAGCAGTCTTCTTAGACAGACCTTAGTCTTTAGCAGAGCTTGGCAATCTTCAGCAGAGAGACGCCGCTCTGGAGTTCTGCAGGCAGGAGAGGAGACAGAGTCAGAGTAGGCGGGTCCGAGATAGAATGCGCAGGCTCCCGACTGCCTTCTCCTCCAGCCTAATATAAGGCTGATCTCGTGCCCCTCAACACCACAGGTGTAGAGACTGCCAATTCCCCACTGCTCTCATCTCCCGAGATCTCGTGCTTGTTAGTAGAGCTAACTTCCCTCTCCACGCCCTTTCTACCCAGGTGTTCCATTATTGAGCTAGACAGGTATTTCTTATAATTCTCATTCCTCCTAGCCATAGGCTAGATGGGCTGCAACACTTAGATTCTACCTGAAATTGCCTAATCCCTTACAACTGTTCTATTATTACTAATTAACTTATGATGAAAATTCTAGGTGATAGTTTAATGGGCAAAGAAGTTTTCGGAGTTCCTGTAGGGGACATGTGAACAGAAACTTGAGGGATGTTGCTCAAGGGCTGCATGGATCTGTTGGCTCAGGAGAGACTCCACCTTCAGCTGTACGGGGGGAGGCCACACTGGTTTCCGACGTGGTGCCACCACGCATCAGGGTTGCTATTCAGTGGGGGGTCCTGTCATAGCACGAGGGTACAGGTGCACTCAGCTACCTACCCTGGGTGCACGTGGGAAGACACTGTCCCCTGGGGCCGCTTCCTAGGCCTGCCTCCCTGGGTCCACGGCCCGGACACAGGGGCTACAAGAGTCACTGTTTCTCTGTGCTCCAGGGCAGGTGGCCAAGGTACGCTCGTCCTACATAATTTTATAACTTAAGAAGTGTGGCATATAAAAAAAATTTGGAATACTCATGAAATTTTTTTGATGAAGGTATTATGGTTTACGCACCATTCTTACATTTTGGTCTAATTTCTAGGTACATTTCTTTTTTTAATAAAATGGCATTGTAGATTATATATTAATAACGTAATAATACATGGGTCTGGCTTCGCACATGTAGGAGGAAAGGCAGAACGCCTGTCTAGAAAGTAAAAACATTTTGAAAATTGCTTTCAAAGGGAGCACATTCTTCTAATTATAATCTATATGTTTTTTCCCTTCATAAAGTGGAAGTTACCACCATGCAGTTTTGTAGTGTAGTTATTGAGAATGATACAACCTTAGAGATTGAACATTAAAATAGCTTGGAAGGATTAGTGAGAGCAGACGCCTGCGAGCTGCCTGAAGTGGGTCTTCCAGGGATCACTATTGCACACAGCAGCTTCTTTCTTTTATTCTTTTTTAAAAATTAAATCATGGTTGTGTACATAAATGCAATCACAGGGTACAATGTGCTGGTTTCATATACAACTTGAAATATTTGTATTGAACTAATTGACATAGCTTTCATGGCATTTTCTTCGTTATTGTGTGCAGACATTTATATTGTATGGTTAATAAGTTTCACCTGTACCCTTCTAAGGTGCACCGTAAGTGTGGACCCACCAATTACTCTCCCTCTGTCCATCCTCCCATCCCTTGCTCCTTTCCCCCATATTCTTGTACCGTAATTGGATTATAACCTTCACATGAAAGCTATAAATCAGTTTCATATTTCATACTCAGTAGGGCTGAGTACATTGGATACTTTTTCTTCCATTCTTGGGATACTTTGCTAAGAAGAATATGTTCCAGCTCCATCCATGTAAACATGAAAGAGGTAAAGTCTCCATCTTTCTTTAAGGCTGTGTAATGTTCCATGGTGTACATGTACCACAATTTATTAATCC
>CAUYON010077455.1:0-11153 GCA_963573935.1 Arctocebus calabarensis | reverse complement strand
GCTGTCATATGAAGGGTATAACGCAACTATAACACAAGAATATAGGGAAAGGGGCAAGGGGAGGGAGGGAAGGGGGAAGGTTGGAGCGGAGGGAGGGTAATTGGTGGGGCCACATTTATGGTGCATCTTAGAAGGGTACAGGCAAACCTTACTAAATGCAGAATACAAATGTCTTCATATAATAACTGAGAAAATGCCAGGAAGGCTATGTTAATCAGTTTGATGAAAACAGTTAAGATTGTATATGAAACCAGCACATTGTACCCCTTGATTGCACTAAAGTACACAGCTACGATTTAATAATAAAGACAATAAAATTTAAAAATAAAAATAAAAATTCAGGTGAAAATACGACAATGACAGAAGCAAAAATATAAAATAAAATCCCTGAATAAAAATCCCTAAATAAAATAAAAAATAAAAAAATAAATAAAAATGAAAGCAAATGTTTGTTCAAAGGAGACTGAAGGTCTGCATGGTGTTAGATGACAAGTACGCCTGTAAGTATTGCCACTCCCGTCCTGCTGCCACAGTCACATCACAGTCACGGTGAGTTGCAGGCTGCTGGCTCTGGTGCCTCCCAGTGACAGGGTGACAGCGATAGGGGGCAGAAGGACTGGTGCTAGCGGTTTATTCAAGAGCAAGAGGAGCAGCGCAAACCCTAAGCCCTTACAACACTGTGCTCTGAGATCCTGCAGAGGGCAGCCGTGAGGGGGGGAGCTACAGGCTGGGGTTAACTCTGTGAGCCTAAGAGGAGGCTGGAGAGGGAGAAAGAAAGGAGAGAAGGAGGGAGGCGGAAGGGGAAGGGAGGAAGTCTCTAATCCAGAATCTGCAACTGGGTAGGAGTTAATGTTAGAAATACATAAAATTTATCTTTGGTGTGTCTCCATCCATCTCTCTGTATTGTGTTAGGAGCCCTCTTCTTCCAGGGACGAGGATGCTCCCAGGGCCCGTAACTATGGCAACCTCCTTGTCATCAGATGGGTCCCACTCCCAACTCTTCCTCTATCAAACTCAGCCTGTCCTGTGTCCCCATTCCTGGCCCTGATGTCTGTCTGCGGAGAGAGCAGCAGTGAGGGATAAATAAAGAAGTTGTGGCAACTAGCTAAGATGCCACATCTCTCCGAGGAAGTACAGCAGAACTGTATCTGTAAGTTGACCACGCAAGGAACTGGAACAAACTGGCCAACATACGGAACTAGGCCTACTGTACTGATATGTACATGTGATGCATGTCCAGTCTATGAAAATTAGGTCAACGGAAGGAGGTGGCCAATGTAGGGAGGTGGTCAGCTAGGGAGGTTCTGCTATAGCTTCTCTCTTCAGACAAAGCCACATAGATTGTGCAGCCAATGCCTACGCCAACACAGAGGCAGGACCTGGGGGCTGCTCTGGGGACATCCTGAGCCTCTGTGCTGGCTCTTTCCTCTCCCCTCACAACTTGGCGATGACTTGGTGTCTCACTTCTTGCAGAGTTTTGCTTAAAGGTGATGTCCTCAGAAACTGCTTCCTTGTCCACACCACCTAAAACTACACCCCACCCATCTGTAGCCCCTTACCTTGCTGTGTTTTCCTTCCTTATACTTAAGAACTACCTTTCTATCAAGTGCTCCTGTGCTGTAAAGTTGTTTCTTCTCTAGTATATGAAAAATATACATTCCCTCTGGGTAGTTGGAATATGTGTAAAGTGAATTTTATGCTCTTCTTTTTGACTACTGTCTAAATGTTCTACTACAAACCTTAACTATTAATAATGCATACACACACACACACACACACATGCATACACTCCACAGAACTATCTATACTCTCTCTTTGTGCAAAGGAGCAAACCGCCTTCTCCAGTCTGCCTTGAAAGAAAGAGATGACCACAGATTATTGAGCCAGTGTGACTCGCCACGGTGGGGTACATTTGTACTTTCCTGCAGCGTATGAATAGCTTGACACTACAAACAAATGGTTTCTTAAGCAACTTTTGCCTTTTTACAGTTAGAACTCGAAAACACCAAAATCTCTGATTTCAAAAGGATGATCTAGACCCAGACACAGTATTAAAAATTGATTTTGACAGGCATGGTGGCTCACACCTATAACCCCAGCATTTTGGGAATTCTAGGCTGAAGGCTGGGAATTTGAGACCAGGCTGGGCAACATAGCAAGACCCCAATCTCTACAAAAAATAGAGAAATTAACCAGGCTTGGTTGCACATACCTGTAATCTTAGCTATTTGGGGAGCTGAGATGGGAGGATTGTTTGACCCCAGGACTTTGAGGTTACAGCAAGCTATGATTGTGCCAGTGCACTCCAGCCTGGGCAACAGGTCCTGTCTCTAAAACAGAAATAAAATTTCAAAAGAAAAATACAAATTTAAACAAACACATACATATTTCAAACAGCAGGTTTTACCCCTAAGGAACTAAGAAGTTGACCAAGAATGAAAAAAAAAAAGGAACATAGTTATTCTGGAATTCAAGCCATTCTCAGGGCAGGCAAGCCTGGGTGGATCCATGCAGCATGGGCACCAGGAAGATCAGCTATAGAAATAATTATAGAGAGAAAATTAAGAAACAAGAAAAGTCTGCCCTTAAGAAGCTTCCACCTCCCCTCCGCTTCCCAACTGGTGGGATTCCCCCACTGCCCCTCCACTGGCCCCAATTGGTTTTCCTTATTTAACCAATATTCATCAGAACCTGCTTCTCAGGAAAGAAGAGTTCATTCAAATGGGTTGAAAACAACAAATCCAATTTAGCATTAAGTTTCTCGGGAATTGTCAGGAAATGTGAAAATGCATTCTTAGAAAAGAAGCTAAAATATCACTTTCCTTAGGAAGCTCTTGCTGACCCCCAAGATGTCTTAATGGCTCCTGATTGGGGCTTCCATAATATTCTGTAGATGTCTTCCCCTTGCACCTGTCACATTTTAGCAAAGACTGTGTGTCTGTAAGTTCCACAGGGGCCAGGGATATACCAGGCTCCTACTATGGGTATTTCTTGACCAAAAGCAGGTGCTTAATAAGCAATGAAAGAAGGAACAAACAAATCAATGACTGCATCTGTTTCCCCTACTGGACCGGGGCATCTCAAGGACAGATGTGGCATCTTATTTACTTTCCATCTCTTACTGTCAAGGTAGTAGCACTTCTTAGTTGCATTAACTGTGCCTCAGTTTCTTCCTCTGAAAAATGGAGTTCATTAATAGTGCCTACCTCATAGGATATAGCGATGATTAAAAGGGTTAATGTATTGAAATTACCTAGGCTAGTATCTACCACATTGTATCATGTATTCTGATGCTTGTTGTTACTTGAATTCTTAGCATCTACAAAGCAGAGATTAAGTAAATGGACACATTGTGCGTCAGTTATAGATGGGCAATGTACAAGGGTACAAGTCCTCCTTTTCCCTGCAATTCTACCTCTTTCATGAACGCACACACAGGCTCTGGGTACGGAGGTTGAGAAAGACAAAGAGGAGATCTACCAAGATAAACGCCACCAACCATTAACTTCACTGCCCAGTAGGGATATGCTTTGTTGAATCATTTTCTGAGGCAAAACTCACCAAAGTGGAGTTTTTACCAAATTTCCTCAGATGACTATATTATGTTTCTGATTCTCATTGACCTAGAAAACTTAGTCTTTGAGTGGCCCATTGAATGCATTCATGTTTACAACTTCTATTTGTTGTCTTAAACCGTTTGCAATGCTATAACAATACACCATGAACTGGGTGGCTTATAAATAACAGAAATTTATTTCTCACAGTTGTGGAGGCTGAGAAGTCAAGATCAAGGCAGATATTCAAGGTCTGGTGAGGGCCTGGGTTTGGTTTGCTGTGTCCTCACGTGGCAGAAGGGGCAAGGCCCTCTCAGAGGCTTCTCTTCTAAAGGCTCTAATCTCATTCATGAGGCTCTGCCCTCAGGATCTAATCACCTTCCAAAGACCCCATTTCCTAACATCACTACCTTGGGGGTTAAGATTTCAACAAACAAATTTTGGGGGAACACAAACATTCCGATGATAACATTTGTCCGGTCTTGATCTTCATTTTCAGAAATAAATGTTTAACATCCTTGAGGCAAATATCTGACTACGCACAACTGAATTACTGCTAGAAAATTTATGCTAGTCAAGTAGCTTATCAGATATGTTAAAATATTCTGGAGCTAAAGTGATCTGTGGGCAATTTGTCTTGAATTACGTGGTAAAACAAATACTAAGTTTCAGATTAATTTTTAATCATATTTTAAAGGGAGACTAAAATATTTACAATAAAACATTTCAAAGTAGATAAGAAAATGAAGGGAAGTAAAATATAAAACCTTACCAAGCAGGTACGATGACTCGCACCTTGTAACCCTAGTGCTTTGGGTCACTGAGGCAGGAGTTTGGGGCCAGCCTGGGGAACATAATGAGACCCCCATCTCTACAAAAATCAGAAAAAGTTAGCCAGGCATAGTGGTCCATTCCTGATTCCCAGCTACTCAGGAAACTGAGGCAGGAGCATCGCTTGAGCCCAGGAGTTTGAGGTTTCAGTGAACTATGATGATGCCACTGCACTCTGGTCTAGGTGACAGAGCAAGACACTGTGTCAAAAAACAAACAAAAAAATTAAAAAAAAAAAATTTAAAAACATACCAAAAGCAGATCTTTTAACTCTTCTTATTTAGATCACTGCAACTAGGTACAAGATTAGGAAAGGCCCCGATTAATTTATTCCTATCTGTTGCAATGACATAATTACAGGGCATACACCTATACACAAGCACACACTGAATTATGCTTTGTTCTTAAGTCACGTGCTTTTTATTTAGCCTCCTATATTTTACTAGTCTGTATCCAGATTAAAACAGACTGGGATGTTGGCTTCACATGGGTGCGATGTGTGTTTGTTTTGTTTACTGCTGTATTAATAGTGCCTGGCACATAGCAGGCACTACATCTTAAAAAATTGTATGAATAAAAAAATCACATGTCTTTTGAAACAAATTATATTCTTCAAGTGAAATTCAAGCACTTAATAAGATTCTGGAAGCTTGTAAAGCCTCTCATGCTGAACCTGAGACCAGCTTTTTCTATAGCAGAGCCAGGATCCTGAAGGGAAAATTCCAAGGGAGAAAGAGGAGCTGGTGATTATTCTGTCAAAAAGGCTAGAGAAAGAGATCAGAAGACATACTGCTCAGTGACAGGAGGGGTGACTTTTGCTTTAACACAGAGAAAAGGAAACTGGAATAAAAATAGAAACATTTATAAGAATTTGTCTTTTGCTGGAGGATGTTCTAAGAAGAGAAAAAAAAAAAGATTGCAGACTAACTTTTCAGGTATAGATTATTTAGTTTCCACTCTACACATTAAGTGGTAAATTCTTCCAAAAAGAAGAATCTGCTGCCAATGAATATGCTACTAATACCATATAAAGAATTGTGGTTATTGAATGTGTGGTCAAAGTATGAGTTTTAATGAGTTTGCTTTTAACCAGAGCAATGAGGATGACCTTGGGCTTATTCCTTAACTGCTCTCTGGCTTGGTTTTCCTACCTATAAAAAGGAGATAACAATCCTTGCCACTCGCAGTGTCATTTTGATGATTAAATCTGTTTTTAACAGCATCCACACTAAATACTAGAATTAAAACAGTAATCTGAACTCTTAAAAAATATAATCAGACAAAAACGTCCAAGGACGTAGTATATTGTAAGTTTCAGAAAAGTCCAACTATCATGGCACCTTGTAAGTTTGAAAGGCTTAGACAAAACTAATCATTTATGCTTAAAATTGAGACTCAAAAACATTTAAAGGCTTTTGTTTAAACTGAAATAGAGTTACAAGGAGTGAATTTATCATTACACCTAAGACAAAATATATGAAAAAAAGGTTTGAGAGCAACTCGTCAACAGGCAACAAAGAATTATGATTTCTTGAGAGACAGGAAATGAATGATTGAGATGAGCCCGAGATTGCCCCAGATTAGGCCTTGAGAGTTTCCAGGCCACAGCGCAGTGAGGGGAAGTCCAGGTAGACACCCGCAGACTCTGTGAGTTGAGAAGATGAAGAGGAGAGTCATAAAGACTAAAGGAGCTCAAGTTCACAAAACAGATAGAGAGAAAACAGCTGCACAGGGAGAAAAGCTTGGGGATCCAAGTATTCAGCAGAGTACTCATTGGCCTGTGCATGAGAAGCAAATACTGGAGGCTGGGGAAAAACTACTCAGAATGAGAGGTAACACTATCCCATGAATAGTAAGATTCTGATCCAAGAATATTCTTACTTTCCACGAGCCACGAAGGAAACCTCATGATTCACAGGCCACCAGTAGAGTACAAAAGACCGTGGCTGAGTGGTAGGGAATAATTAGCTCTGGACCAATCAATCCCTGATGCAGACCCACTTAACAAACCTGAAAAGCAAGACCTAAAAAGGATCAGTTTGTTTTCCAGCAACATCTTTGCATTCCAGAACAAGGCTCAATAATAATTACAGGAATACAAGAATATCCAACGCTCAAGAAGATAAAATTCACAACGTATGTGTTGTAGACTAAATATCTGCATCCCCTCAAAATTCTTGTGTTAAAATCCTCACTCCCAATGTGATGGTATTTGGAGGTGGGGCCTTTAGGAGGCAATTAGATCACAGGGGTTGAGCCCTGGTAAATGGAATTACTGCCCTTATAAAAAGATGAGAGCTTGTTTTTTGTTTCCCCCTCCCCCTCTCTGCTATGTAAGGGGACAATGAGAAGCTGGCAGTCCGCAACCCAGAAGAAGTCCTCACCAGGACCAACCATGCTGGCACCCTGATCTCAGATTTCTAGTCTGCAGAACAATGAAAAATAAATGTTTCTTGTTTACAAGGCACCCAGTTTATGGTAATTTGTTGTTATAGCAGCCTGAAATGACTGTCGGGAATATAATAGAAACACATTGCCAGACATGTAAAGAAGCAGGAAAATGTGACTCATGATGAGGATAAAAGTCAGTCAGTTGAAACTGACTCATAACTGGCTTTATGGTTAGAATTGAAAGATGAGGACATTAAAATAATTATAACTATATTCTGTATGTTCAAAAGTTTAAGTAGATATGTGGAAGGCATAAAAAATATTCCAATCAAAATTCTAGAGATGAAAACTATATGATATGTGAGATATAAAGTCCTCTGAGTGGTATTAATGGCAGATTAGACGTTGCAGAAGAGAAGATGAGTGACCTCGAAGACTCAGCAATAGAAACTTTCCAAAATGAAGCAAAGAGAGCAAGGAGATTGTTTTAGTCAGGGTTATCCACGCAAACAGAACTAATAGGATTTATACATGGGGGAGAGAGGGAGAGAGAGAGGAGAAAGGATTTATTTGTACAGGGGAATTGAATTGTCTCACTTGATTACAGAGACTAAGAAGTTCTACAGTACCTATTTGCAAGCTGGAGAACCAGGGAAGTCAGTGACCTGGCTCAGTTCAAGTGCAAAGGCTTCAGTACCACAGATGCTGACAGTGAACTGTGAAACCAAAGCTGAAGACCTTAGCGATTAGGGGTATGCCCCAGAGGGTAGAGGTCTGATGTCCAAGGGCTGGGGAAGAAGAGTGTTCCCCCTCTGGAAGAGAGAGCAAATATTCACCCTTCCTCTGCCTTTTTGATCCTTTTAGGCCCCCACCAGATTGAATGAGGCCCATCTACATTGACGGTGGATCTTCTCCACTTAATCTACTAACTCACATGCCAGTCTTCCCTGGTAACACCCTCTCAGATACCCCTGAGACAGCCTGATCATGCTAATCAAATGCCAAAAGGGATGGCCTCCGTGCCTACTGAAGAACTAAGGATAAATAACATTTTTCCAGCTACTGAGTGTCCATTCATCCAGCACATTGACACTCTAAAATCAGCTAACACAGAGACTTTCTTTTAAATGAACAAAACAGTGGTGAACTGTGAGACCATTTTGATTGGGTTGATATATGTGAAATTGGAGTTCTTGAAAAAGAGGACAACAATAAGTAAAGATATAGAAAAATATTTGAAGACATATTGGCTGAAATCCAATATTCAAATCCAATATTCTGATTTGAAGACATAATGGCTGAAATCCAATATCCACAAATCCAATATTCTCAGTGAATTCTACATACAAGAAACACAAATAAAACATAGCATAACTAAATTGCTCAGCAACAGTGATAGAGAAATCTTAAAAGCAACCATCTGGAGGGAAATCTTCACTCATTATATACAAAAGGAACAAAGATTCCTTAGGGATTACAGCAGATTTTTTGTTGGAAACAATGCAAGTGAGAAAACAATGTATCAACATCTCCAAAAGTACTGAAGGGCATTTGGTGAGGCAAGCATTACCCTGATAACAAAACATAGCAAGGAAACTACAGGAAAACTATGGACTAATGTTGCTCATAAAGTCAACCTTTCTTCATTTGCAAATAAGAACCTATTTTGACCTATGCAAAAAATGTGACAAAATCTATTTTAAGATACTAGAACTAACAAATGAGTTTAGTAAGGTCATGGGTTACAAGAGAAATATGCAAAAATCAATTGTATTTCTATATTCTAGCAATTAACAACTAGATATTGAAATTAGAAAATATAATTTGCATTAGCAATCAAATATATGAACTATGTATATGATGCAAAATAATGTGACAGTCTTCTACACTAAAGACTATAAAATATTATTGACAGGAATTGAATGGACCTAAATAAACAAAGAGGTACAGCATGTTCATGGGTCCAAAGACTAAATATTATTAAGATGTTCATTCTTCTCAAATGATCCATATATTCAACTCACTGTCAATTAAAATACTAGAAGGTTTTATTTTTTTTCTAAAAACTGGCAATCTGATTCTATAACAAAATGCAAATGGCTTAGAATATTGAAGAGTATAGAATATTGTTCTTTGAAAAGAACAAAGCTGTAGGACTAATACTACCTGATTTTAAGATTTGCTATAAAGCAACACTAATAAAGACAGGTGTTTTTGGTATAAAGGTAGACGAATAGAGCGATGGAGCAAAATAACCCAGAAATAGACCTACATAGACAATGACACAAAGATAATTCAATAAAGAAAGGATAATCCTTTTAACACAAGGTGCTAAAACAATTGGATATCGATATACCTGCAAAATGGACTTTGATTCCTATCTCATACATGTACAAATATGGGTCATAGGCCTAAATATAAAACTTAAAATTATACAACTTCTATAAGAAAACATAAGAAAAACCTTAACACATGACCAGGGTTGGGGGGGGAGAGGAGAAAAGAAAAAAATAAGAAAAATCTTTTGACTCTAGATTAAACAAATATTCCCTAGATGCAATACCAAAAATATAATCCAAAAAGGAACAAATTGATAATTTGAACTTTATCAAAATTAAAAACTTCTGCTCTTTCAAAATATGAAAAGACAGGCACAGATTGGGGAAAATATTTGCAATTCATATGTCTGATGATGGAATTATGTCTATACTATATAAAGAACCCTTAAAACTGTATTGTAAGAAGACAAACAACCCAGTAAAAATATGGGTAAAAGGTTTGAACAGACTATTCACCTTTTTATCTATTAACTATTCACTTCTTCATCAAGAAGATAAACTTACAGTACATTAAATACATGAAAATATGCTCAACATCATTATCCATTAGGGAAATACAAATTGAAACTGCAATGAGATATCACTATGTATCTATGAGAATGATTAAAATTTAAAAGATTGGCCATGCCAAGTGTAGATGAAGATGTGAAAGAACTGGCACTCTCCTATACTGCTGTTGGGAATGGAAAATGATACAGACACTTTGGAAGATGATTGACAGATCCTTGATAAACATGCAGGGTGGACACCTGTAGCTCACTTGTTAGGGCACTGGCCACATGCAGTGGGGCTGAGGGGTTTGACCCTAGCCCAGGTCTACTAAACAAAGTGAACAAACAAAAAAACAAATAAACAAACAAACAAAAAAGCCGGGCATTGTAGTGGGCGCCTGTAGTCCCAGCTACTTGGGAGGCTGAGGCAGGAGAATCACTTGAGCCCTAGAGTTTGAGGTTGTTGTGAGCTACGCCACCAAAGCACTCCACAGAGGGGGATAAAGTGAGACTGTATCAATTAAAAAAAAAAAAGTTAAACATACATCTACCAGCCTTTCTTCTTCTAAGTGTTGAACTAAAAAGAGAGGAAATATATATTCACACAAAGGAAATAATACATTCATACCTGAATGCTCATAGCAACTTTATTTGTAAGAGAAAAATTTCAAAGAACCCAAATTCTCATCTACAGATGAGTGGCTATACCATGGTATGTCCATACAAGGGAGCACTCCTATTCAGCAATGAAAGGAGTGAGCTATGAATTTGTACTGCAATGGGGATGAATCTCGTTATGACTCTGCTGAGTGAAAGAAGCCAAAGAACTCAGAGAATATTTATATGGACTTCTAGAAAAGACAAACTTACATATTAATATAATGACAGAAAGCAGAGAAGTGGTTGCCTAAAGCAGGTGGGGGCCTGATGGGAAAGGAGGGAGAGAGGATAAAGGCATGAGGAATCTTTTTATGATAACAGATTTAGGCACTATTTTTCTTTTTTAAGCAACAAGGTCTGCTCTGTCCCCAGGCTAAAGTGCAGTAGCCCAATCACATGTAACTTCTAATTCCTAGGCTTGAGTGATCTTCTTGCCTCAGCCTCCTGAATAGCTGGGACTACAGGCACACACGACCATACCTAGCTAATTTTTAAAATGTGTCTTTTAGAGACAGGGTCTTACTATGTTCTCCAGGCTGGCCTCAAGCCATCCCACTGCCTTAGCCTCCCAAAGTGCTGGGATTACAGCCTTGAGCCCCCAAGCCTGGCCATGTCCACTATCCTTGATTGCAGTGACGGTTTCACTGGTTTATATACATGGCAAAACTATCAAATAATAAATTGTTAACAAGTGTGATATTTTGCATGTAAATTATACTTCAATCAGGGTAGATTTTTAAGAAAGTTTTTTTTTTTTAATAATTTTATTGAATCATAATTATGTACATTGGTGCAATCACAGGGCACGATTCATATACATTCAGAACTATTTTGATCATACTGTTACAGATATCCTTCATGGCATTTCCTTGATCACTATATAAAGA